>JAPSGF010000032.1:1135726-1211183 GCA_035772895.1 Perdix hodgsoniae
TTTCTTTTCTTTTCTTTTCTTTTCTTTTCTTTTCTTTTCTTTTCTTTCTTTTTTTTTTTTTTAAGTTATAGACTAAGAAATGTATTCTTATTCAGACAAGGTTTTATCACAAAATACAAAGGAGGCTTTAACACACATTTGTACTTCTTCAGACCTGGAAAAATTTTCGGAAGTCCTAGACAAAGGCTCTTTAGTAGTCCCAGTACAGTTTACAGATACTTTTATGGCCATTTCTAACTGAATCCAAGCAGGCTTTCCCTGGTCCCTTGGAAGTTATTGATTATTAGGAAGTGAATGAGAACATTTACCTTGCAGAGAAATTTTATGGCAGGCAAACACAAGGTGGGCAGGAGCTGTACAACTGCTTCATCACAGGCACAAGTCAGCAGAACAAGTTGCACAGGTATACAGCCTGATCTGTGTGACAGGAACATAGAGCTAGGTTTTCAGAGTCTGAGTAAAGTTTAAGCATATAACTTAAAGAGTCTGAAAATGCTGTAAGAACAGAGAGAACAAAGCATGTCCTGGTCATCACAGTTGGCATTTGGACCAAAGAGAATTTAGGATATGGCTGTCTTTCTTTTTTACACACTGAAAGATGCGAGTGCCCTGTGTATTGATACTGATGGTTATTTCTTAAAACTTCATTTAGCAAGGTTAAATGAGGCTGTATTTTCTCCAAGTCTCAGCTTTCAGCTTCTTTAAGCCTGAGCCTGTCTTCTTGCTCTGTTTCTAAGCACAAATACACATCAGCATCACTATTCCAGCCTGGGGGATGCCACTGCAAAAGAAGCAATATGACCAGAGGCTGTTCTGCTATATTCCTCCTTGCCTTCACTTTCCTACCTCTGCTGAAATCAAGGAGCACCAACAGCCAATTTCCATTCCCTTCACCTCCCGGACCTCCATCCCCCACTCATTATAATATATACTGTACCTATGTCCTTACCTGTTTCTCTGCCTGTTTAAAGTCTGTTGAGCAACAGCTTTTGGTAAAATATGAATCAAATGAATGCCTAAAGGCCAAGAGGTATCTTCTCAGAGGGCGTAAGTGATTGCATCATTCAAACAATGATTTGCAACATCTAGTCTTGCAGTTTTGTCCCAGCTGCTATGTACTACTACTTTCCAGTGCAGAAGTAGCCATTTTCCTGCTGTTAACTTGTAGCAGAAATTACTGGATTCTCTTATATGTGATATCCTGTTTGTTTCTAGTTTCAAGAACACAAAGGATAAGCCCTTAGTAAGAGGATGATGGGTCTATCTTTTCATTGGCAATATAGTGAAACAGTTTCACTATTTCACAAGAAATAACATTTGAATCTTGTAGCAATTTTCTACATAAAAAATGCTCTTAAACTGCTCTCAAGAATAATATCTCATTTCTGCAAGCATTGCTCCACGTCTCCTGCTCACCTTTCTCACTAGTCCCCCTGTGTGTCAGGATTGCAAGCTATCTGACTCCTAATGTAAATTTCAAGTGCATATTTTAAGCCATGTATTTTTCATGTCTACACAAGAGCATTTTAGTATCACAGATTCTAACTCCTTGCTTTGACACCTGAAATGTACAGGAATGTGAGAATAGAATCTGCTGTCAGACTAAGGTTTACATCACCAAATGCAATGATGCAGAACAGTTAGTACTCTGTTTTGCAAGAAGACATTTCCTAGCATACAAAGAGATGTTAGTTCCCACAAAATGTGCAACCTTAATATTGTTATAAACTGTTTTATTTTGTTAATTATCTTCAGCCTGTGTTCTTCTTCATGCTGGTTATATGGCAGCTCAGGATAACCTTCACATCCACATAAACTTCCAGTCTTCCCTTACTTGATAAACCTTAGTTCTGAAAATATCCCTGGTAAGTAAGTTGTGACGTCCAGTTCCACATTTATAAAATGCATTACTACTTGCCCATAATCATCTTACACCTATTCAATCAACTAGCTTATTTTTCTCAACATTTATTAATAAGGTCTCATAGCCATGATTGCATCTGCCAGGAGCAAGAATAGGACTTGAAACATCTTTCATAATGACATTCTGTATCAGTGTAGTAACACAATGTGGAAAGAGAGTTTTGTCATAGAAAAGATGGTGTGTGTCCTCCCAGAGCTGATTAATTTCTGTCCTTTGGGCAGAGCTTCACCAGAGGCAGCAGCTCAAGTCATGTTGAGAGTCTGAGGTGATTGCTCAGCTACAGTCATTAGCTCTTCACTTTTCTTTCATTATAAATGCTGCTCAAAACACCCTACAACAGTGCAATCTACACTTCAAATTGTGTAATCCTCACTTTGTTAATAGAAAAATGGGATGTAAGGAGTCCCACCTCAACCAGAATAGAATCAATCAGTAAACTGGTGCCCATTTTGGCAAAACATATGTGCTTCTAGAAGAAAAAGAAAACCTGAGTAAGTGTACAGTTGTGTCACCTGTAGCTAAGATTGCCTGGATTATACTTCCTTTTATAAATTCTCAGAAGTGACAAATAGGATGTTCTACAAGAAAAGAGCAGTTCTTCCAATTAGGAGATCAAAATTTTGGGAGGGAAAGGAAGGAATAAAAAAGGAAAAAAAAAAAAAAAAAAGTTTAAAAATGCCAGCAAAGAGTTGAGAGACAAGTTTCTAGCTTTTCAACACATTATTCTTCCCTTTAGATTTTTAATATTTCACAGTTATAACTGTAATAATGACATCCAGATTAGGTTTTTCCTGACACTTAATGACTGTCTGGGTTAAAGGTTCTGTTTAACTTGGGAACTTCATTTATGCCTTCCAGTCACTGAGGTTCAAAGCCACACATGTAGTCCAGCCACCTCAGCTGAGAGCTGGAGATCTTCCCAAGGGAAAAAATCAGTCTCCCTGTCGAAAAGGGGCTGTTTTTCATAACCTCCAGTGGACTACAGGGCACTGTGGGAAGAGCAATAGATGAAAGGCAGAAAACCCATTCCCTGCTGCTTTTGTGTCTTTTCCAGACCGTTTCTGTACAAGATTTCCAGACAGAAGTATGTGACCATGTACCATGACATCGCTGTATGTGAGAACCATGCATGACATGCATGGGTTAAAGAATATCCAAGAAAATGTCACATAAGCATCCAACATTCCCAAACTCTTCCCAGACAAGATTTCTGTGCTGAGAAGTAGAAGGAAAAGGCAGAATCAAAGGTTCGTGGCTGCTTGGATGCCCGATAGGGCCATCAGTAAAGATAAAAGAAACATGCCATACTGGTTGTGTTTTGCTAGCCTTCTTGTTACTAGAGCTTAAGTACTGCAACTGCTAGAAATGTATACCAAACACTCAAAATTAAGTCAGTATCAAGATTTTTACTGGTTTTATTTCTGCATATTCAGAAAATCTTACAGCACAGATCAGTTTCTCATCCTTCCCCATGTTTCCTATAAAGTGAAAGGATGTCCATTTAGCTGCTTTTGGTCTACATGTAGAGAACTGAACTTTTCACAGCCAAGCGTAGAGTGCATGTTTTAAATCTTCTCTTGGAGTATCCCAGAGGATACTGGAGAGACTCTAAATTAAAGTCTATAGGTGTTTTGTGCCAGGCATTCCCATCTAGAGACTTTGCCCTTATGCTCATTTTATAACATTCCCCTCTAAGCTCTTTTTCTCCCTCATATTATTTTACTGCAGTACCAATTAGCTGAAACAACGATATGAACCCTTCACCCTGCTGTGAATATTAAAGAATGCTGGGGAATGAAATAGAGAGCACTACCAGAGAAATAAAGTGGATTTTATTAGCCAGAATTAGTGGATGGTAGAAGTCTTTTTGGTTTGTCTTGATTAACTTGCATTTCAGTGAGATTTGGAAAGCCCGTTCAGTGAGAGCTGTAAATGTATACACTTACGTATTTGTTAAGTCACCTCATTATGTATACAGCTCCTGACACATCAGGACTTTCTACTCACTGGCATTCTCAAGCTCAATGAAATAAAGATCAATAACAAAAAAAGAATTCTTCTTGTCTTCTAGGAAATATTTTACGATGTTTTGTATCATCATCCACCTGAAAGCCTTCAAACAATTAAACAATGAAAAATGAAGTTGACTTGTAATAATAGTGTGTTCAAGTCCACAAGTGCTCCAAGAAAAGTGTGTAGCATTACTCATGTCCTCCAGAAATAAAAAATTATCAAAGATTAAGCTGTCCTGAAAGAACTGAGGAGGGTTGGGTTTGATCTTTCTTCTACCTGAGTCATTGTAAGCTCCTGAGGATATCACATAACCTCCATTTTGCCAGGCAATTTTAGAGAGTGCTGAGGGCATCACACCACCTCTCCCATGTAATGAAAAGAGATTTTCATTCAGCGCTGCAGTACTGCACAGATGCAGACACCTTCAAGATGCTTCCCATTCCCCCTCTGCTGTAAAACTCCCCATCTCCTGGCTATGCACTAAGCATCTTCTTATTCTTCAATACACTTGACTGTTCCCAGTCACGATCAGACTTCTTCCTCCTTTCAGAACCATCACAGAGCAATTCAGAGAGGGATCTTTTCCTTTCTACAGGTAGACCTGGCCTTAATCCTGCTAGCAATGGCAAAGTCCCCACTGACACTAGTTTTGAGTTAGACAGTTAGCTTTCAAGTCATTCTGAATCTTCACAGAGTGAATGGGAGCAGCAGACTTGCTGGAGATCAATGGATCCATCAGAGAGATGCCTACTGGAACAGATAGTATGGCATCTCATAAATTGTTAACTTTTAACATGTAAACTTTGGCTCCTTAGTTGCACAGACATTCAAATATATTCCCCTTTAAGCAACAGCAGCTAGTGATGAATAATAGTAACAATCAGGCATTATTCTCTTATTTTGTAGTTAGATGGATTCCAACTACTAAAACTGGGGTATAATCAAAAAACCTCCCATTTTGGATACAGTGTTCGTTACTAAATGTCATCATTTTCTGTCACATCTGGGACATTGATTTGCAACATGCTTGTGTTCCTGATAATACAAAACCAGAGAGAAGTTAAAAAGGTTCCTCTGCTGCAAACTAGAAAAGAACAGTTTCCAGCAATGCTGCTTTTTCCCCAGAGAGAAAAAGCCCACCCTGTAAAGATTGTAGAAAGTCTTATATAAATGGTTTTAAAACAATGGGAAGGAGAAAAAGGGAGTGAGAAAGGGACATTTAAGTGTTCCAAAACTTTGAACAGATTTGTTCTTCTCATTTTGAGGCACACTGTGCAGCATTAGGTCACATGCTGCTAATATCATGTTGATTTATGGCCTGTATAAATGGAAATAAATGGTATTTTCTGTTACCCAGAGAATAATAGATGGCCCAGGAATGAACACAACACCGCATTCGTACAAGAGGCTCTGCTCGTGTCATGAGCAAGGAGTGCACAACTTCATAAGGACCCTCTTTGCCATTCCTACTGAAAATCCTTTGTACCACTGATTTTAATAAGAGTGGGCATTTAGGTCAGCATTTTCCAAAGCATCTGGATGATTTAGGATGAAAAGCTGTGGTGTAACAAGTAGGGGAAATGTTGGGTGAATTTCTCCCTTGAATGAGAAGCTGAGGACTCACTCATCACATCTTTCCACAGAGCTCACCAACCACACAAGCTGGTCAGATTCCTCTGAATTATTTCCTCCCCTTCTTTCTTTCCCCAGAAGTGAATTCAAGGCTTTTTCTCCTCTTTCCTTCCGGCCTGAGTGACCTGAGCTCCCCCTGGAGAAAGGCAAGGTCTTCTCTTCAGGAGAAGTGTGGGCACTCATAAACTGTACAGCTGAACTTCTAAGTTGATAAAACCCCATACCACCTTTGAAAATGTGGCTATGAACACAGTAAATCACTCTGAAATATTCTGAAAACTTATCCATCATGCCTAACGTTTAAAACTTAAGCTCCAGTTCGGCCTGTGATTACAGGTATCCAAGCAAAAGTTGTGAGTTACCTTGGTTTAATAACTCATTATCAAAGCTAATAGGTTTTTCTTTACAAGCAGGGAGGGTAAGTTTGTGCAACCAGCCAGTTACCATCTCTCAGCTGATGAGCAATACCCTGGTTAAATGTGGCAACCTTGTTGCTTTTGAACATCTGCCCACACACTCCGCCATTATAATGGGGCCTAATAGTGCTCCAAATAGCTTAGGTTCCAAAACAATCTCAAACAAAACTTCTCCTTTAATAGACTTACAGCACTGCCAAAACATTCACATTTCAGGCTGAAAGACTGAGTATTTAACCTCAGGACACAGATGATTTTCTGTTATTGTTGCTGTTGGCAGAGAAAGGAAGGTTAAATAAGTTTGAGACAATTTCATTTTTGATTCTGTATAAATATAGTCATGTCCATAGTGTTTTCTATTTCTCTGGTTAGATTATTAAAAACTTACCATTAATGTGTGTGAAATTCCATATTATAATTAAAGGAACAGCTGGTAAAGCCACATATTATTAAGGTTGACTGATTCACATATTATGATTTTGCAGCCTTGTGGACAAGTTTTCACTGTAGCAGCATTAATATATATACTTTTGCTTCCTGAAATGTTTACGTCTTAATTGTCCAATCCTTGTGTTTTGTTGGCTCTTTATGTATTTGTCTATGTGTGTGTGCTGAACATAATTAATTCCCAAATACGTTAATGGAACATTGAAATTATTGGATCTGATACTTTCTTGAACAGATGTTATTACATACCGTGTTCTCTCACTGATGACAATTATCTAACAGTTCAGCTAAGTCCAACAACAACTAGTATGCCATCACTGTACAACGTTATTCATTTTACTTGGCCACTATGTCGCTGTTGGAGTAACTACAAAGACTCTTAGAAGATAAAATGTAAATAGTCATTAACCTGTCATTTCCAGTATCTTACAGGGGCTGGTACCTAATACTCAAGAGGAAGGTGAAAACTGCCAGCAGTGTAACTGGTTGGTTGGGCTTTGCAGCATGGTGGGGAGAAAGTCTTCATTCGTTCTGTGCTTCTTATCTTCCGGAGATGATAAAGCCAGTGAAAGAAAGAAAGAAAGAAAGAAAAATTATGTCTACTTTCCTACAGATTCTTACCAAACAAAAATGCGAGACTAGTTAGGACTATGATATATACTGGATAAACAATTGCATACAGATAAGTATTCTAAATTCAGAATGCTCTGAGTAACTGAAGAAAAGGAAAGGTAGAGAGTGAAGCAGAAATAAAGTTAAGTAAAATCTCCAGAGTTCATTAACAAATAAAAACTAGGTTCCACAACAGAGGTTTTCTTAACGTTCTCCTGCTGAGAAGTTTATAAAGGAATATTCAGTTTCTTAGGGAGGAGGTAAATGAGAAGGAAGTTCATTTCTTCCACCATGGGTTTAATAAGAATATAAGCCTACATTATCTTATTTCTTTAGTATTTTCATTAAAAATTGAAGCCAGAACTACCAACGCATACAAAGTTGAAGCTAAGTTAACCTGAATAACCTTATGACTGCAGCTTCATTTCATCAAGGTCAGCCACTATAATATGTGCATATTCATAGCATATATTCATGGAATAATTGAGTTGATAAAAGTCATCTATTCCAACTCCCCTGCAATGAACAAGGACAGCTACAGCTCAGTCAGGTTGCTCAGAGCCCCATCCAGCCTGATGTTGAATGTCTCCAGATAAGGGGCACCCAGCATATATCTGGGTAACTGGTTCCAGTGTATCTCCACTCTTATCATAATTTTTTTTCTTATATTCAATTTGAACCTCTCCTCTTTTTGTTTGAAACCTTCTCCCCTTGTTTTTTTCACAACAGACCCAGCTAAAGATTCTGATCCCTTCCTTCTCATAGCCCCCCTTTAGATGCTAAAAGGATGCTATCACGTCTCCCCAGAGCCTTCTCTTCTCCAGAACCCCAGTTCTCAAAGCCTGTCCTCATAGAGAAGGTTTTCCCTATGGATCATTTTTGTGGCCCTACTCTGGCCACCCTCCAGCAGGTCCATTTCTCCCCTGTACTGAGGACTCCATACCTGGACACAGTCACTAGAGTGGAGCAGTGGGGCAGGACCACCTCCCTCGACCTGATGGCCACTTTCTTTTACTTGGATTTGTTGAATCTCATGAGGTTCTCCTGGGCTCACTGCTCAGCCTGCCCAGATCCGTCTGGATGGCATCCCATTCCTCAAGCATATCAGCTGCAGCCCACAGCTTGATGTCATCAGCAAACTTGCTAAGAGTACACTCTACCTCACTGTCAGTGTCACTGATGAAGATGTTAAAGAACACTGGTCCTAGTTCTGACTCCTGAGGGACACCATTAATCATTGATCTTCATTCGGACATTGAGCAATTGACCACCACTCTCCAGATACAATTGTGCAACCAGTTCCTTGTCCAATGAATTGTCCACTCATCAAGTCCATATCTTTCCAATGTGGAGAGAAAGATGTTGCATCTTTGATGATGATGGGGTACCATGTCAAAGGCCTTACTGAAGTCAAGATAGATGACATTAGTGACTCTTCCCTTGTCCACTGATGCAGTTACACCATACTAGAAAGCCACTAGATTGGTCAGGCAATAGCATATATATATGTATATATATGTATGTACGTTGGAACATAACAGTTAATAGCAGAATTGTAAATATATATATATAATAATCGATTCTTGACAAACGCTTCAATAATTCACCTCAGTACATCCAAAGAAAAAAGAAAAATAATGTTGTTTTTGACAAAACATTATTTATAGTCTTCTAATAGAATCTGCAGCACTGTTAAGTTCTACTTATTTCTCAACTACTACATTTCATGAAGTAGCTCACAAATAGACAATCTCCAATTGATATCCCTACTATTTAACATCTGTTAATCCTATTTAGTTGGAACACAGCTTAAGAATAGTTTCATTCTACTTAAATAAAGCTAAAATCAGAAAGGTAGAATGGAAGACAGTCAGCATGGGTCTTGGAAGGCCCAGCACTGAGCATGGTACTTATTCATCCGGGGCACGTAAATGCACACACATAAAACTATTCTCCACCACGTGGAAGTCATTCAGGTATACTCAACATCACTGAAATCTGGAGCTGCTCTAAAATTTGACTTCATTTCTGCATACAAGTGGTTTATTCAATATTACTCAAGAGGAGTTTATTCTTCTGATGAAGAAAAAAAAGGAATGTGTCACCGTCTTGACAGAACACCACAAGGACTAACTGAGGAACCAGCAGTGAGATTTGGTTTCTAGTAACTTACCTCACAGATGTGATAAGCTCACGAGGTGAGAAATCCAGGAAAGTTCTCATTCAAACAGACTTTAAGTATGTCTACTTCAGGGCAGCTGAAGCCTTAGCAAAAGCAGGGATTTGCATTATTTCCTCCTCTTCACTTTTTGAGAATATGACATTGGATATTTGGCAGAGAAATATCAAGATTTTCAGGTAAATGGATGCTGCTCAAGTTAGGAAGATGCCTCTTTTCAGGTGTGTGGCAGCTTTGGTCTGCTCAGGAGCAGGAATTATCCTCCGTGATTCCTTTAACTACTCAAACATTGTTGCTCTTGCAAGTTGGGTGGTACAGTACAGTATGACAGCACTTTTTTCAAGTCGCAACATTCTACATAATACAGAACCCCAGAGAGATCTGAGTGCTGCATTTTATTGCACTTTAAAAACACTGTGCTAATAAATTCCAGTCTCATATAAACTACATGGACAGAAGTGCTCTGCCCATGCAATCTGCCTGCCCAGTAGAAAACGTGTGTTATTCTGAAAAAGTTCACAGCTCAAGGTTCCTTAGTAAAGCAGTACAAATTAAAAGAAGAGCAGTGTTTTTCCCCTTGGAAAGTAAGGGTATCACAAAATGTGTCACATATAATAACTCATGGACTTATGGCTCCAGTGTTCTTGCATAGTTTCTTTTATTACAAATTACATTCTCTACCTGATTTAGTTAAAAGCATTCCCTGCAGATTCTTTTTTCTTCTCTCCTCAAAATAAAGTGGCCTCAAAACTCTTCAGAATTTGTTTTATTTATTTTAAATGAGCATGAAATCTTCTTTCTATCTTCTGGAAATTTCGGCTATTTTACATTAAAAGAATCTCATACAATTAGATCATATCTAGACTGGAAAATTAAATTATCTATCCTCTTAAATTGTACAGTTAAACAGCTTTTCTTGTGAGCTTCCTGCCTCCTTACTCAAAAGGCTACCAATTTTGAAATAAAATGAGAAATGGAGAAGCAAGCTGAGGGTATGTTATCTATCTTAACATTTTCAGTTTTGTGTTCAATAGATCCCAGTGTCCCAGATCTTCCTGACTTAGGAAAATGATGCCTATCTTAACAGTGAACCTTGCCATTCCTTAATCTGTTGGAGTAGTATTGCACTACGGTCTCGTAGTGGTCATCTTATTTGGTATCTTTCACCTGTATCTCCTTCCCAGACTCAAATTAATCAGACTATACTCTGTTCCTCTATTTTTCATTTCTAGTATGTACCCAAATCTTTCTGATCTTCTAGAGGACCCGTCAGGAAGAGAGTCTGCAGTTCAGTGCTCCACTAGACTGTCAGTGGAGCTTACATCATTTCATCAGAATAATGGCCTTCTACAGTCATCTGGAGGCTATCAAATGTGACTCTAATTTGCAAGAAGGGCAGCAAGAAAGTTGTAAGGGATTATGGGCCTGTCATTCCAACCTCAGAAGGACATGGAGTAGATCAAGGATTCTATGATTCTATGATTCTATGATTCTATGATTCTATGATCATCTTGAGTGCCACTGCATAGCACATATGGGACAACTGAGTGATCTGAAGCAGTCAAAATGAGTTTATGAAGGATAGGTCTTGTCTGACTAACCTGATCTCCTTCTAGATGGTTTGTTTTGTATTCAGTTTTGGGCCACTCACTAGAAGAATAATATTGAGTTACTGGAACATGTTCAGAGAAGAGCAACAGGGCTGGTGAAGAGACTTGAAAAAAAATATATGAGCAGTGCCTGAGGGAACTGGAGTTGTTTAGTCCAGAGAAGAGAAGACTGAGAGCAGACCTCATTGCTTCCTACAACTTCCTCAGAGGAAGCTGCAGTGAGGAGTGAGTCAGTCTCAGGTGACAAGTGATAAGGTGCTACAAAATAGACTCAAATTGCACCAGAAGTTTAAAGAGAATGACAGGAAGAATTTCTTCATGAGCTGTTCAGGGAAGTGATGGCATAGATGTGGCAAAGATTTAGTGTCTTAACTTAGTGGGTCAGGTTGATAGTTGTATGTGATGATTTTTAAGGTCTTTTCCAACCGAGGTGATTCTATGATCCTATGAGTTTGTGTGATTTGAGCTCTGGCTCAAATGTGTTTCTTGTGCTCCTGTTCCCCAAGACACCCCTTCCTCATGCATGAGATCGGAAAGCAGTAGAGGGGCTATAAAATCACTTTCCCATCTTCTAGACAGAACCAAATCTTCATTAACATAGAGGAGAGAATGGAGAAATGGAAAATGTTAAACAGCCAGCCAGGGTTTAGGTCCTTTATTAAATTTTTCTGCTAATTTTTTAGCTTCCCAGACAGAATATATTTATCATTCGGTTGCTAAACACTTTGAATTATGTACTTAGCTCCCTTCCTCATTAGTAGACCAGAGTTCCTTGCTGCGTGCAGAGCTCTGCCACATGCAGATTTCATGAGTGCTCAGCTCTTCCCTCTAACATCATCTCTGCTGATTCTCCTTCATCTTAAATATATATTCAGTTGTTATTATTATTATTATTATTATTATTATTATTATTATTATTATTATTATTATTATTACTACTGAATGGCAAACATACAAATACCCAGAGATTACAGAAAACACTGCTCTGGATATACTAGTCCAATGGCTGAGCTGCATAATCCTTCCTGTCCTTTTCTGGTATGTTTACACTTACACTGGCATAAGCGGTACATCTAATATCTTCATATCTTTATAGTTATTATTATGTGGGAAAGGAAATAATTTTATATCCTTACAATCAAAACCTCCCCAGGATGCTTAACATACATTTTCTCATAGGTGACAGGCTATAGGATGAGGGGAAATGGTCTCAAGTTGCTCCAGGCTAAGTTTAGGTTGGATATCAGGAAAAACTTCTTTACAGAAAGATTAGTTAAGCACTGGAATAGGCCCCTCAGGGGATGGTTGAGTCACCATCCCTGAATGTGTCTAAAAACCATTTGGATGTGGTGCTCAGGGACATGATTTAGCAGAGGGTTGTTAGAGTTATGGTAGTATGTTAGCTTGTGGTTGGACTCCATGATCTTTAAGGTCTTTTCCAATCTGATTCTATAATACAACTCGCTACATAACAAAATTGTCCTCCCCAAATCAGTAGTGGACCAATTAAGCCCTGGTGAGTTGGTTAGGCTTAACAAGGAATAAATAAGTATACATGAAAGCCTGTCTTGCCACCCAGCCTTGTTTGCTCTTTGCTTCAAGTGCAATCCAGTCACAAGGACTGATGCACATCCTGCTCCTTGATCAGCTCATTGCCCTGTGGTGAGCCTCCTTCAGGGCAGGAATCCAGCAAGACCACAGGCCCTGATACTTGTGCTGCTGGCTCCTCATCTCTGCTGTTGCATAGTGCAGCTCCGACAGCTGATAATTCTGTTCTTCTGGCATAATCCCTACAGATCTACAATATATACAGATCTACAATATATAAGGCTCAGGGCCTCTGCAAAGGGCTTTCCTTTTAAACAACCATTCCTCTGTGCTTAAAATGACAAAAAAAGACAACCAAGTCTTAGCAAATCAAAAATCTTGGGTCTTAGTTTCATAATCCATAAGATTTCAAGAAATGATCTTTTCAGGTAGATAGTGGGGCTCATCTCCAGTATGACATCAATAGATAACTAAACCTAAGCTGGGCATTTTGGTTCCGGTGTAGTCAAAGATGAGAAAGGATAGTTCACCTCATTCTCTCTCATTGCCTATCTATGAAAATCAATCCTCATCTGCTATTGAGTTTTCTGTATAATAGTGCCCTAGAGTGAGGTGGTAAGCCTTAAGCAGTCCATATTTGGGCATCAACTGTCAGTGCAGAGCCATTGCATCAGCCACACAATGTAGTAGAATACGAGGTCCCAGAGCTCTGGTTCAAGATCTTCATCGTTACTTGTGTGTTGGTGAACTCCAGCAGTTTTGATCTCTACCAGCTATAACTACACCATCCAATGCCAGCACACAGTTTTGGGGTGGCACATGTCATGGATTTATCCCCATTAGATATTCAGGATAACACTAGGCTTTTTAGGGAAAAGAAGAACGATAATTTATCTGGGAGAATGCATGCACATCACGTAGATTGGCCAGCAGCCCGTGGTCTGTTTAATTTGCTAATGAAGGCATAGCCAAAGAGCTCCTTTCTTTGTGTTTTCTGTACATGCTGTTTCTGTGGAACAGGGATCTGCTCTGTCCCTGCTTGGAGGAGCGACCCACATTTTAAAGCAGGATCTTTCTTTTCCTGAGTGCCGGTACTAAGAGGATGAAATTCAGCCAGCTATGCCCTTACTTCTCTGCAAAAAATCCAGACTAGCAATTGTGGATCTAAGCTTCTCCTTCACACTTCTGTGGAAGTGTCTTTCAGTAAGATATCAAGTACTTCTTCAAGATAAGAAAGCCGTCTGAAGAATATCATAAAGGATATGCTTTGATCAAAATCCCAAGTGTGGTTCAGGCATTTGCCATTCTGTTCTGGACTCTCCATACTGCAGATACAGCACAGGATTGTGCACATTTTTCAAAAAATATTTCTTATTCCCAGTTAAAGATAGGCTGAGAAGGTTCCAGAAAATATGAAAAGTACTTGCAAATAAATCTTTTTCAATTAGAACAAGCTAGACATGCTTCAAACAGAAGAAACCAAACCTGTTTCTCCCTACTTATTAATTTTGATCAATCAAAATGCATCAATAAGCAATGATAAATCATGTTTAAATTGCAAAGAGGTCAGCTCACTTCAGAGACTAAAGGGGCAAAATTTTGAGAAACATTTTTGTTTTCTTTCCATTTCTTTTTTATTATTATTGATTTGCAACCCTTTGATGATATATGGATTGTTTGGTGTGAAAAGCAGAAGGCATTTATTTACATTTATAATTACAATTTTAATCATTCATGCCATTAAAAAAATGTCATTGTTAGTCAATTTTATGTTTTTCACTCTGGTATTTTATTTCAGCATGAAGTCTTAAAATCTTAGTACTTCTCATTACTGACTGATTATTTTGCCCAGGATTTTTCGTTTTCTTTCTCTTTCCCTGTACCTAAAATCCAATTTACAACCTGCTAAAGGCCTCATAAGATTTTTATGGATTATTTCCTGAAATCACATTAATCTAGCTCCTGTTACTTTGCACTAATTTCACCTACCATTGTACAAAGTAACTAAATTCGATTGCTTGGAAATGATCCCCCAGAGGCTTCTTCATGAAGCGAGAACAAGAAAAATAATGTAACCCTTCCTTGATGAGGTTATAAATGTGGTGGGAACAACAGGCCTATAAATTCACAGTATGTGGACTCTTATCAAGAGCCATTTCAGACTGTGATAATCAAATATCTTCAAACTTTTAAATAAGATATAGATCTGGGCTTGGATTAGATTGCACTTGGCTTCGCCTTAGCTACTCTAAGATGCCATCTCATTTGGCTTCAACAAGTGATACACTATTTATCACTGTTTTAACAAGCTGTCGAAGCTGCCCCATAGCTTATCAGCTGCACCCTGCTTCATTAGAAGAGCTGTTCAACCAATATTCGAGACTATTTATTGTACTGGGTATCAGCTACCATTAGATGCACCTCTTATTTTAGGGACAGCCTGTGCATAGTACAAGCTAGCAGAGAAAAAGGTATTTAAAAACAACAAAGAACCTCCATCTCTCTGACATACTGTGCTCTCATTTCATTTGTTTACATGACAAAAAACTCTGTCTCCTCTAAGCTTTGTAACTGTGTAGTTTAGGAGCAGCAGGTATGCTTGAGATAGAGCAATTTGATGTAATTGCTTGGGGTTGTAAGAAAAGTTATCTCACTTTCAAGTAGACTGTGTCTAATCCATGCATGGCTTCTCAGACACAGTGTCGCTTTTGTGCACTTGGTGGGCCAATGCTTCTTCGAAATAGGGATTCATTCTCGCTGAGTGCAGTCAGGAGATAAAACACAGATTGCAGTCTTTGATTTCCAAAGCTGCAGACTGAGCTTCAGAAAGCTGCCATTAGGGTTCTGACAAGCTGCAAACTCTAATTCACGAAGCCATCCTGGCTGCAACGAGCAGACCAGGGCTTTTAGCTGCCAGCCCCTCCTGCTCATGTTGGGCTCTGCTCACCAAGGATCAGCAGTGTGACCACAGCACTGGAAGGATTTGAGCTTTCTGTTCCCCAACCCCGTGCTGAAACAGAGTGAACTCAGGGGGGAGACCCTGTCTTATCCTGACCAGCAATCATTTTTATTTTTGTTTTTTGGAGTAGACATTCATTCTGCTCTCAGTCACACCATGACAAATTCAGCATGGCAACCTACTCAAGAGAACCTGCTTTAGCTTGGGTTGGACGAAATGTTCTCCAGAGGTCCCTTCCAACCTGTGATGGTTTTATGATTTTTGGTTATCAGTATTCCACATCATAACATCATGTGGGGCACTGGGAGTTTAACTGTTAATACTCAAGTTCTGGGTACCTGCCTGGAAGAGAAGAAGAACTACATTCCCCAGGGGACTTTGTGGTCACAGAAGGAGATATAACTCCTGGCAAGGTCACCTGGTGCATTCTTCTTTGTCAGCTCTCCTCCCATCTCCCTGCTGCTCAACAGGACTGCACATTTCACCTCAGCACTGTGGTGAGGCCTATCCACCTTTTGGACATCCTCTCTCTCATTATATTTGATTTATTAGCTTCAATTTTAATTATATTGTATTATAATGTGTTATCTTGCATACTGTTACCATATTCTGTAAATTAGTTTGTTTCTCCTCAGATCGTTGTGGCTGTTTTTAATTATTTTGGGGTCCCCTGTTCCCTTTTTCCAGAGGCACAGATTTTGTGAAATCCCTCTGCCCTGCTAGTCACAGAAGACACAACCCTGCCCTGCTAGAAAAAAACCTCTACTATTCTCCGATTGTGTGATAACCAAACAGAATCCTCTGGTTTCAACTGCTTTCATGATTTTGGAGATAAGAATATGTCCCCTCATACCTGATGCCCAGAAGTGCTCTTTCCTAAGCAGTGCAGGATCTGTGCCACATAGGAGAAGATTGTCAAAAGAGTTCTCATGCAGCATCTACAGACCTATATGTCAGAGCAACAGGGAAGATACATGTGGTAGTGGTTTAAATCTGTGTGGAAGTTTTTATCTGTAAAATGCTAGTCTTAAAGCACTAGGTGCGTAAATGGCAATGACAAAATGTGTGCCTTTACAGGTAATGTGTTATTTCTTGAAATTCATTTCTATCTAAACACTTGGACAATCTTGTCACTGAGGTTCTGTCCACAAATTTCACTATACTGGAAAGTCACATAGAGCTAGATCCCCCAAACACATTGTGCTTTATACATCATTAGTCCTATCCTCTATGGCTCAATGATCAGAGTACTTGCCCACAACACAGAAGATATACAAGAGATGCTCCAAGAGCAGTGCCTCCTATATTGTTATATTAGCCCACAATGTCAGAGGCAGATGTTGGTGATACAGCAGTAGAGGTTGAAATTTCCCACCAATATTCCATTATGTGTTGTTATCGTGTGACAGATGGCAGCAGAGGGGCACTCTGACAAAATGTATACACTCTGACATGAAAGTGTATATAAAGCAAAAGTGTGGGACTGAATTCGTCCATGCAGATAAAATGTCACCCAGTGACATTCATCGATGCTTGCCAATGGAGATCAAAGGGTGGATGCAAGCACAGTGAGGCAGTATGTGGTACATTTCAGCAGTGGCAACAGTGTGAACGTGGAAGACAAGCCACATTCTGGACAGCCATGCACAGCTGTCACATCACAAAATGAAGTGCATGTTGGTCTGCTCATCCACACAAATCAGTTATGTTGATAAATAGTGTTATATGGCTCAAAATTTGTTCTCTCAAAGAGTGTTATTGCTCTCTTTGTTGTGATTTCCATGGAAATAAATGGGAGGCATTACTTTTGGAACAACTTACATATATCATTCCTCAACATAAGGGAAGTCAATCTCAAAGCTCTGACTTTCTGACTTCAAGTGACCACAAGATGGTGGAGTTCAAGATCCTGAGTGGAAGAACTAAAGCAAAAAGTGGGATTGCTACCCTGGACTTTAGGAGAGCCAACTTTGATCTCTTCCGAGACCTACTTGGAGCTATCCCATGGGCCAGGGTGTTAGAAGGTAAGGGGGTCTTTGAGAGCTGGTCGGCATTTAAACAGCTCTTCTTCCAAGCTCAGGATCGGTGCGTCCCTGTAGGGAAGAAATCGGGAAAAGGTGGCAGGAGACCTGTGTGGATGAGCAAGGAGCTCGTGCGCAAACTCAAAGGAAAGAAGAAGGCCCATGAAATGTGGAAAAAGGGTCTGACCACTTGGGAAGAATATAGAAATGTTGTCAGGGCCTGCAGGGATGCGACAAGGCAGGCTAAAGCCCGCCTGGAATTGAATCTGGCAAAGGTGATAAAGGATAATAAAAAGAGCTTTTTTAAGTATGTTAACAGTAAGAGAAAGACTAGGGAGAATGTGGCTCCCCTGCTAAGTGATGGGGGTGTTCTGGTAACAGGGGATGCTGAGAAGGTGGATATACTGAATGCCTTCTTTGCTTCTGTCTTCAGTGAAAAAGCTCCCCCTAGGGAATCCGAGACCCTGGAGGTTAGTGAAAGGGTCTGGGTAATGGAGTACTTCCCTTTAGTCAGAGAAGAGGTGGTCTGAGACCGCCTGGGCAACACCAGCGTTCACAAATCCATGAGACCCAATGGGATGCATCCACGGGTGCTGAGGGAACTAGCAGAGGTGATTGCTGAACCGCTCTCTGTCATCTTTGAGAGGTCCTGGAGAACGCAGGAGGTGCCTGAGGACTGGAGGATAGCCAATATCACTCTGGTCTTCAAAAAGGGCAAGAAGGAGGATCCACGTAATTACAGGCCAGTCAGCCTCACCTCTGTCCCTGGAAAGGTGATGGAGCAGCTTGTGCTGGATGCCATCTCCAGACAACTGGAAGAAAAGGAGGTTACCAGGAGTAGTCAGCATGGGTTCACCAGGGGGAGGTCGTGCTTGACCAACCTGGTAGCCTTCTATGATGTTGTCTCTGGCTGGGTGGATGGGGGGAAAGCAGTGGATGTAGTCTACTTTGATTTCAGCAAGGCACTTGATACTGTCTCGCACAACATCCTTATAACAAAGCTGAGGAAATGTGAGATAGATGAGTGGACAGTGAGGTGGGTTGAGAACTGGATGACTGGCAGAGCACAGAGGGTCGTTGTTGGCAGTGCAGAGTCTGGTTGGAGGCCTGTAACTAGCGGTGTTCCTCAGGGGTCGGTGCTGGGTCCAGTCTTGTTCAACATCTTCATCAATGACCTTGATGAGGGGATAGTGGCCACCCTCAGCAAGTTTGCTGATGATATGAAGTTGGGAGGATTGGCTGACACACCTGAAGGCCATGCTGCCATTCAGCGAGACCTGGACAGCCTGGAGAGCTGGGCACTAAGAAACCGGATGAGGTTTAACAAAAGCAAGTGTAGAGTCTTGCATCTGGGGAGGAATAATTGCATGCACCAGTACAGGTTGGGGGATGACCTGCTGGAGAGGAGCTCTGCAGAGAGGGACCTGGGTGTCCTGGTGGATGACAGGTTGGCCATGAGCCAGCAGTGTGCCCTTGTGGCCAAGAGGGCCAATGGCATTCTGGGGTGCATTAGAAAGAATGTGGCCAGCAGGTCAAGGGAGGTGATCCTCCCCCTCTACTCTGCCCTGGTAAGGCCTCATCTGGAGTACTGCATCCAGTTTTGGGCTCCCCAGTACAAAAAAGACAGGGATCTCTTGGAAAGAGTCCAGCAGAGGGCAAGAAAGGTGGTGAAGGGCCTGGAGTGTCTCTCCTATGAAGAAAGGCTGAGTGAACTGGGTATGTTTAGACTTGAGAAGAGAAGACTGAGAGGAGACCTGATCCAGGTCTATAAATATCTAAGGTGTAGGGGGCAGAGTGGTGAGGCCGGACTCTTTTCAGCGGTATGTGGAGACAGGACAAGGGGAAATGGCCAAAAGTTGAAGCATAGAAAGTTCTGCACAAATGTGCGCAAGAACTTCTTTACGGTGAGGGTGACGGAGCACTGGAACAGGCTGCCCAGGGAGGTTGTGGAGTCTCCTTCTCTGAGATATTCAAGACCCGCTTGGACACCTACTTGTGCAACCTGGTGTAGGGAACCTGCTTTGGCAGGGGGGTTGGACTTGATCTCTGGAGGTCCCTTCCAATCCCTACAATTCTGTGATTCTGTGATTCCAAGAAACTGACCTCAAATTTGTGGGCTCAAATCAAAGAAAGGAGGGGAAGAGCTCAATGAAGCCTTCCTGCTGAAGCAGCTCCAATTAGCATGGCATATTTAACTGTTCCTTGAGCAAAAGAAAAAGGATAGCATGCAAAGAGGAACCACTTCAAGAGGACAGACTGAGTGTCCCCCACCCTAAGAATAGTCCATAAGCTGGTGGTTATGGCACTCTCCAAGGAAGTATGGGATGTGATTTTATAGCCCCTCAGGCAGAGGAAGGAACTGAACTTGGGTCACCCACATCCTGAATGAGTGTACTAACCACTGAACTGAATAATAAAGAATCATGAAAAGGAGCACTGTCTCACAGAAGCTCTCTTCTAAAGGGAGAAAGATCTCTGCTCTGTTTTTCAAAGCATATCTATTATTAGGCTCCTAGCTCCACAAAGTTAAATGCTGTGTAGGAGTTTGAACAGAGGACAGCATATTTCCAGACAAGACCCAGGATTTGAGATATCCAGTGAGCCTCAGCCCCTGTTGGCAGCCAGCAAAATGAATCTGTATGGGTTTTTTGGGGATGCCACTCTGAAACCCCAGGATTATATAAACAGCCCGGGTCTCCAGTCAGGGGTTGCGTGTTCACTCAATAAGCAGGTGCACAGGATCTTGATGCAGCAGCAGTAGTGAACACAGCAGTGCTCACAGCCTTCTGTGGTTGCTTTCCTCTCCAACCTGGGCTCTAGAAGCTATTTAGGTGCTTCACTCTCAGTGACTCCTTTCTTGTTCTCCAAACTGGTCCTACCAGAGCCACCCTACTTCATATGTGGTGACTCACCATCCACTCTGAGATGCTCAGACGTTCCCAGAAAAAGGGAACATCTATCCTCCAAAAACATGGGAGAACTGTGTGTGCATTGTGCGCTGTGTTTCCAAAGGCCATTTAGCACTTCCTTGTTTATATTTTTATATTTTAATATAGTCCTTGCTCTTCACCATAAACATTCCTTGGTCCCAAAGGCTGGTTATTTTAGAAAGAAATAGAAAAGGCAAATTGTCTTACCTCTGAGATTTCCAAAAATCAGTTTATCACACATTAGTAAATCAAGACATTTACTGCGAACGTTTAAGAAATACAAAGTACAATTACAGTCAGCTACATATTTCCAAACACGCTGGTGTTTGAATATTCAAAAGATACTTCATGTTCTTCTTTTTCTTGCCAATAGCTGAAATGATGTGTCTTTATTAAGACTGTTTATGGCAAAATAAGTGCATGACATTATCTCTTGTCTTATCGTCTGATCAAACAGAGTAAACATACTACTTTAAAATGTCAGAGATCTATTTCTGCAGCTTTCAGTAGTTATTGTTGCAAACAAGGGATTGCTGTATTTGTCCATAACTTAGCCAAAAAGTTAATGTTTCCTATGAAACATTTTCTTCTTTCTTTCCTAGACCATTTTGTACTACCACACCCACTGCTAACATCTGGCTCCAAGACGTGACACCAGCTGATGAGAAATGGCATTCCTGTAGCCTTTCTTTCTGAAGACTCATCCAGAGGTGGCTGTTATCCAGCAGACAGCACGCTGCACTGCTGAATGTCAGTGTCTGCAGTCCCACCGGACAGAGGCTCCTGGAGGAGTCATGCACACCGACTGAGAAAGATAAAGATTTGGGAGCCTGATTCTCAGAACTGCACCTCTACAAATCAGCAAGCTCATCTGGGCAGTCACCTCAAACACTGTGTCACCCAGCTGATGTATGGACTGAATCATTTGGACGTACGGTCTGGAGCACAAGACAAATAGCGATTACTAACTCAGACTAGTCTCCTGGCACACGCTGCGAATGTGCCAGTGGCAACTCTGTGTTTCAAATCAACAGAGATGACAGCAGTCCTGCTCTGACACAGCAGTCCAAATCTGGTATGGCACGGAGCCTCTGCTTCTCCACCCAGTAACACTGGGCAGCTTCAGGAGCGGCAAGATCTCGCCCTCCAGAACTAAGTAGTAACACTTCTGGAAAAGAAAATTATCCTGAGCTTTAAATGTAAACAAATAATACAGTTAATTGGAAAATGGAATTCATAAACATTTTATGTATTTTATTATTAATATAAATTAATATTTTAGCAAGAACTTGCAGTCGAGAGCCTTTTTCACAGGACATCAAAACACTTTATAGATGAAACTCAGTTAAACTTCCCGCTACCCACCTTTGCCATACTTCCCACTGGCTGCTCTCAGCAGTTATGAGAGGCAGCTGGCTGCATGAGGAGGGAGAATGGGCACAGCTGTGCCTGCAAAGGACCAAGCAGACATCCCTCATCTGTGTGCCTGTGAATCTCAATGCAGACTTAGCAAGGTCACTTCAAAATTCAGTGTTTCAGAAGCCAAACCTGAAGCTGAAAATAGAGCAGACTCTGACCAGCTAGCACTCATTCCTGTCCCTTTCATGGAAGATAACATATTATGTGGCCGTGTGCTAGAGCTAGGAGCCTGGAAGATTTTCTTGTATTTGTCACCTTATCATCAAGGTGCATAAATAACTTAAAGCTACTTGAAGTTTCTGAGGTAGCATTTTTTTCTGGATGTCCACTTTAGGACAGGAACTGAATCTCAGACATGTTTAAGCAGGAACAAGCAGAATAGGACCAGTCCATCAACTGTAGGTACTTATTAGCACAGAGGGGAATCTCAAACTGGGAGGTGCTGCTCTGCATTTATCCTAATGCCATGAACCCTAAACCCTAAAAGATATCTCAATAAAAGATATTCCCTTCTTAAGGCCATCTAGCCTAGCATCAAGCTCTTGGCTATGAAGTCACTTCTCAGCTCTGAATCCCTTTCATCAGATACCTGTGTCCCTCCATTGTTTATTATAAGATACAAATGGGATTAGATCCCTAGCTTGAGTAGTTCGGTTAAGCAGCTGAGATTAGGTAGAATGAAGTACAGAGCATCCTAAATACTTACCTAGAGGCAGTGCTTGCTTTAGAAAACTTGGCTATGAATGCATCTGCCATAAGCTCTTCAAAAACTCTTGGAAAAGCGAAGAAATGCACCATCCTATTCCTCCTTATACTACAGCTTTATCCTTAAACACTATGTTAATTCATTTTTCTTCCACTTGATTTTGATAGACTGTCAATACAATAGACCTGTATAATTTTTTAGTTAACAGTAAAGATGGATAATATAAAAAAACCTGTGTTTTAGATAAGTTGTTCTGAAAGACAATGGCCAAAACTATCTATGAATGTTACTGTCATAAAAGCTTTCTTTGGAACAGATCAGAGACAAAATATTTCATTTGCTTTGTTAATGTCCTTTCATTGGAGTCGTAATTATATCCAAATTGCAGCTTCTGAAGGCCACACAGAATAATACAAACGCCTTTGTTTCCGTGGGGTCATGTTTTGCTGTTTCCATTCCCATTGCAGTCCTGGTTACATGAATGAGGAATCTGAATGCACAAGCATGCAGTATTCTGGGAGTTATAATAAGAAGTTGAAAAGCTTTGATGTTTTTCTGAAGCATATAGTCTGATTCACTATTCTTTTCCTTTTTTATCTCAGACTATAGTTTTTCTTCATCCTTTGGGACACTACAGAGCACTCTCCAGATCTGCCATATCAGAGAGATGTTACCATATAGACACATTCTACAGTCAATGGGGTCATCTCACCTGAAACTGATGTGCCCAAAAGCCAGGACAAGCCTGATGTCACAGGGCACTGCCATAACTTCCCAGAGTGAATCACTTTGCAGCTGTGAATGCTGAAGGGACAGCAGGTCCATGTGTTACACTACATTACTCTAGCAGGAAGTTAATGCCCTCCCTCCATTTTTATCCATTATGACAGTACATCATGGTGGTATTTTAGATAGTTAGGGCTTTGTGAAGGCAAAAATGAAACAAAGGGAAAGTACAGAGGAGCAGGGAAAATCCTTGATGAAAAATACAAAATGTGAAGAAACTTTTTCAAAATTTAAACTGTGATCCAGATCCAGAATTGTTGCTGTCTCCTGTTTGTGACACATGGATACGGAAGTTGAAAACCAGTCATGAAAATATTAACATCATGTTGTAACATTTGCAGCTAAAATGTCCATTCTTATTAGTCTGCAGAAATGTCTGCTTCAAGACAATAGTGAGAAAATCAACTGACTCATATATAGATATGTGAAAGGCTTTGCTTTAATTCATCCTTAGAATATCCAGTCTCAAATGATATTCTGAATAAAGTGAAACACAGATTTGATTTGAGATAGTTGTAAAGAAAAAAGGAGAGGAGAGGAGAGGAGAGGGTGGGGAGAGGAGAGGAGAGGAGAGGAGAGGAGAGGAGAGAATATCAGAGGCTGTCTAAAATATATCATATTTTTGACATCAAACCCTAGCTGTGCAACAAGGAATTGAACAACCAGAGGACTAAGACCACCACCATAACTCTGTTTAATAATTGTAACCAACTATATACACAGAGCAGTCTAGAATCATCCCTCTTGTGTTAAATTGGTATCTCATGTTTTCTTCTCTGACAGCAGCCTGGATTCAGAATTTCTTTGCATCTAAGCCATATTATAAAACACCCCTCTGTATTTGGAGATTACTGATACAGGCCAATTCTCCTGTCCATACTGCAGGAATCATGAATATTCTGCATGTGGATTTTGTGGTGATAACAACCAGATCTTGGCACAAGGGATGAGAACAGAATATGCAATTGAGATCTGCAGTGCAGATAAGCATTCTGTGCTGAGAACAGAAGATGTGAATTTTGCCCATACATCAAAAACATGCAGTATCCAGAGGCTTGCATGAAAACACAAAGGGAAAAAAAGCCTTTCTGATGTCTGATAATGAGAAACATGGTTGACTTTCAGACCTGCAACTATTCAATGCACACACATATGAGAGAGAGAAAGAAAGCAAGAAAAATCTTTGAAGCAAATTTGGAATAAAATGAGAAAAATGACTTATTACAGTAGACATCAACTAATGGATCACATTTATTTTGTGTCAATTTGAAATGTCAGGGGGATTTTAATTATTTTCCCTACTAAGTACATCAAAAAATATTCACTAGAAAACACAGCAAATATGTTATAAACTCATTTAAGCCACAGAGCTCATCAACACTGTTTGCGATTATGAAATCATTTGGGGATATGGTCTTTTTTTTAGAGGGAATTGTTTTGCTCTTAGATGGAAACCACATCATAGTCCTTCGGACATAAATCTTTTATTGTATCTTCAAGAAAGAAACTGGAAATTGTGCAACAAGGCGCCACTGATAAAATATAAGTATCCCCTTGGAGTAATCTGGATGAGCTCATCACTTGGGGAAGATAACAGGGCATGTCATGGTTACAAAACACTGCTTTTCCTTTTCAGTTAGTAGCAGAGGAACACAATGCATGTAGTTCTGTAACAGGACTCCGCACACACAAAACAAAACACTGAGTACTTTAAGCCAGAAACTGCTTCTGAGCCTTGGTGTTGATGTACTTGACGTTCCAGCTGGAAATATATCCCATCTGTGTCAGGTGGACTGTTTCCTCTTCTTCCTTTCCAGGTAGAATAAGCATCATATCCAAGAGCTGCACATTAAAGCCAAGCAAAAGGAAAATCATGTACGAGGTAAACTAATGCAACAATATGACAGAACTTTTTTCAGATATTACCTGTAATGGTCAGAGACTTCAGACTTTGGGAGGCCTCCAGGAAGATTAGTCCTGAACAGACCTTATTCACTGGTTGTCTTCTCGTGTTTATCCACATTTTCTCTATGCCTGCCCTCCATCCCCATTTTCTCAGTGCTGCCAGATTACATTGTAAGGCCATGGGATTTTCACAGCTTAAGAGACTTCCATACTTTCGGGTGACTGAATCGCTAACACAAACTTTTTCCACTAATGAGCATGGAAAATTCTTGGAACTGATTAATTCACAGTGCTTCATTTTTAGCCTGGTTTGCTAGACCATGGTGAACTGTTTTTCTGTGACTCTACACACCATAAATTCATTAGAATCAAAGTTGCCTACCATTTTCTCTAGACCTCATATACCAAAGAAGCACATAGAATAAATCCTGCAGATTCTTTGAGCACAAGTAAAGGAAGAAGACACAGACCCAGATTCTGCACTTTCTGTCTGATTCATATCCATTTGAGGAGCATCAGTCCCCAGAAATACTTCATCAGTGGCACTGATCATGGAAGGGACAATCACTGAGAATGATTCAGTGAAACAATAAAGTGGGTTTATTTCACTAGGATGCACAATGATATGCAAGTGGTTTACAAATGTTGACACTATGACAGTTGTCATGCTACATTCAACTTGACATCCAATTAAATTGGAGCACCTTAAGCACTACATTGTATATTTTACCTGTGTATGCACCTGAAAACTATGCCTTTACATCCAAACAGTACTGAATGCAGCCCATTCCTCCTCTTAATAAAGCAGTGTCCCACTAGACATCACAAAAATAAATAAATAAATAAATAAATAAATAAATAAATCTTCCAGCTGTTATAATTTCATTCTCTGCTAGAATAGTCAGTGTAAATCTGTGATTCCTGGGCCTACGTTGGGATTGCCATGTGATTACAACAGCAGCTTTTCTAGATGACAGCTCTACTGTCACTGCTTCAGGCTTCAGAAGCACAGAGGTAAAAGTCTTACCTAGATTGGTGGATGGGTGGGAGAGCTTGTACAATGCTTATCTGATACACAGGTATGTTATATCCTATATATAGTTTTGTACATTCCTAATAAGTAAAGACTTAACTAAATTTAGAAATGCATCCAGGATACAATTTAAGCAGTGTAGTTTTCAAAATTTGTATGTTTTCAGAAGCAACAAGTCATTCTGGTCCCAGTACTCTTTTTAAAATACACTGTACTCACAACAGTAACAAGATGTTCCATATGGAAGTCAGTAGTTTAATTGCCACTGTCAATGAGGTATCCATGATGCCATTTCAAAAATAGGAGCAACCACCGTGTCCTGAGGCCACGTGCAGCAGAATCTGCTGCAATTCTGACTGGAGTCATCACACTTCAGCTGTGCAACCAGACCCTCAGAATATCTGTTAGGAGAAATATCCCTAGAACCTCTTCAGTCAAAGTGGAACATAAAGGGAAGAACTCTCACTACCAGAATGAGAGCTTGATCAGAGAAATATGGAAATATGAAGATTGGTATGAATGGAGCATGGATGGAAATATCTGCTTGGGAAAGCATCAAAACATACTGTACAGATATCACATGGATTGCATGTATTGATATACAAGGCTATGACTGACATCATCCTTCTATCAGTTGTGTAAATAATGTGTTAGGAGAGATATGATCTTGTTAAAATCTTGAGTTAAGGAAGCAGATGCCAAAATTAAAATTTGAATAAAGACATCCGCCTAATTGTACTAAACATTATTTCATTTTCTGGAGGAATGAAATAAAAAATCAGCTGGGAGGAATGTTCATTTCTTGCAAAGACTGACACTCAAGTGTCTCAGGTACTGATGAAACAAAACATTAAAGAAATTCCATTTACATTCATTACAACACAAGTTTCCTGAACTGAACTGAGACACAACTAAGTCTTCTCTTGCATGAAATCCAGGTTTATCTGCAAACAACAAGATTACACAGGGAAAGTCCAATTCTTTGTCTTAAATATAAAGTCATGGACCAAAAAAGAGAATGTTAAGCTATACTGCAGCTGACAAATCACTACTGAGAGCAGATCCCAAGAAGTCACAGAAACCCAACCAAGACCATATAATATTCTACAGGAAGAAAGTAGGATAGACTTAGTGAATAAATACATTTCTCTATAAATTATATATAATTTCTGATTTATAATTTCAAATTTACAGAACACTGTAGGACTTCAGTATCAAAATTATATATTTAATATATTATATTAATTAAATATTAATAATTCATATTTAACTGTTTTTGTTTGCTTTTTAAAGGACAACGGAAGTAATGGAACGTATACAAAGCCACTTAGTGTCCTTCCATGGACATGTGATGATATATGGTTGTAAGTGTCTGAGCAGACATGCTTGATAGCTCAGAAGCCCACTTCACTCTTTCCTCCTTCCAGGTATAGCATCAATGACTTTATAGAATAATATAAAGATTAAAGCAAATATGGAGTGATTTTCCCTAGAGTACTGTCTTTTTTTCTAAGAAGTGTGCATCAGGGGCTTCCTGAGGTACATATTATATCCATGGCATTATTTTCAAGAGCCATCAATTAATCCTTTCTTCCCTTGGCAGGTAGTAACTTTTGAAAGGTCTCTGTCTTGATTACTTACAATTATCTAAAATGTTTGTGTCATATTGTCTTCTGTGATCATCTGCATCTACCTTGTGACCTTGCCTTTGCACATTCACCAACATTTAAGTGGGATCACATTGTCCTTCTGTTATAGGTAAGTATTTTTTTGAGGATCAGGATCAGATGGTCCAGCTTCAAAAAGAGACTTCCAACATTTTCCTTCTGTGATAAGTTACTGAATTCTATTCAAGAAGATCTATGGCATGGTTGGCTCAGAGCAGGCTCTGGAGTCCTTCATGTGGTT
Organism: Perdix hodgsoniae; assembly: GCA_035772895.1. NCBI lineage: Eukaryota > Metazoa > Chordata > Aves > Galliformes > Phasianidae > Perdix > Perdix hodgsoniae. The sequence continues at coordinate 1,163,775 of JAPSGF010000032.1, forward strand.
TAAAATTAATAATATTTACTTGTAGAATAAAAATGAGGGTAGCAAAGAATACGGAGTGAATAAATTGAGACCAAGGGATATTTAAGGGTCAGATCTTAGGGTAGGATTCACATTCTTGGAGGCAGATGAATTCCCAGAAAGCTTGAAATATTCAATACAAAACTTCCAGGGGCAGTAACCAAATACATTCACCTGACAGTTGGTAAACTATTACATTTTAAATTAAGTATAGCACTGCTGTTATCATTAGGTTATACATGTCCATAAACAAAAAGCAAATAAAAACCTCATCAGTGTTGTAGCTATTTCATCAGCCAATTGTTTGTTTTTGTTTTTGGTTTTTTTGCATTTGGTGGTCCTATATGATTGATATTGAAAGACAGTTAAAAAGAAAACTGATTTAGTCTACTGGATTAAAAACAAACAACAAGGCATTAAAGGAATAACAGAGCTGATGGATTAAAATGCACAGAGGAAAGACAGCAGTAAATTGCCTGGCATTTTTGAATAGTAAATGCTAGGATAAAAAGAATTCCGTTTCCAATCAACAAAAAACTGGCAAAAAGGCAGGAATCCAGGCTCCCTCAGATTTATGCTTTATATGCCAATTAGCATTAACACGCCTGATCTAGGTGTCTCGCCAGCATGTGGTATCATAAAAAAAACAACAAACCTTGAATGTGTTATCACCACAGAATGTGTAATTACTTTAAGCACTAGCTGAAAATTACAGAGTGATGAATTTTAAAATTTGTATCTACTTATTGTGAAGATAAAGTTGTTAGAATAGATATAATCTATACTCATGTTTAAAATCATTTTTGAAATGGCTTCAGTGCTAGCAAACTATACATTGAAAGTAAACACTAGTAAAATGGCAATAGATTATTATAAAGGAGCACAGTAAAAGTTCTGCTGGGTACTACTCTTCATTGTCCGAAGAAAATAATCTTGAGTAACAGACACAGGAGATATGTATCCATGAGACCTGTGCATTGAAGGCTAAACAAGTGTTTACAAGATTGCAAGGTGGGATTCGTTTCTGATGTCAACCTAATGTTTCAACCCTGTCACTCAGAGATCACAGGCTCATGTAATTATTTGCTGACCAAGGTTAACATTATTAAAAAAAAAAAGTCTCTAAATTATTGAAATGTCAGATTCAAAAGGCCAGTTGTTTTGTTTTTGTCCCCATCCCCCACAAAAAAAAACCCTCTTCTGAGAAAATTTTTTCAAAGACTCATTTGAAAATCTTACTTCCCAAAATATAAACCAAAAGATTGGCCTATGACAAATGCTAGCCAGCTGCAACCAAATGTGTACACATGACCAGAGGGAAATAGAAAGCCTGCATTATACTATAACCCAGAGTTGATAATAAAGATTATCCCTTCCATCATTTAAATCTGCTGCATATTAAATGCTGAATGCTACTGTTTCAGTTTTATTTCCCCTTGCCTGTGGCTGCCTGCCATCTCCCTAATGCCACATACACCATAAGCCCTACAAACAGGAACCAGCTTTCATTATCTCTCTGCATAGTACTTCCTGTACTGGAGTCCTTCTTTTTGGTGAAGATCCTATACCATTGCCAGTTACTTAATAATAAAAACATTCCTGTTAATTTGTAGATGTTATTTAGAAGAGTTCTTGAAAGTCTTCTCCAGTGTGTTAGTCTGATGTACATAGTCCTCAGCTTCTATTGGCTCTTACTTTATGAATATAAATTTGGAGGAGAAGAATTTCCACTTCAAACCAATGTTTCAGAATATTTTCCAGATCCCCTGTGGGACAAAGTCAAGGATCTTTGAAACTGTTCACCTGAAAAGAAGGTTGATACTGCCATCTCAGGAGATGGATTAGAGCACATGTAGGATAGTTCTAGGTTACCAATGTGAAGCAAAACCAATTTGCCACAAAATATTACAGTGTTGATGAGTTGATTGTGAAGCGCTGACACAGGTTGTCCAGATAGTTTGCTGAAGCAACCTATCCTGTCCTGGAGACATTCAAGGTCAGGCAGGACAGGGCTCTGAGCAACATGATCGAACTGTAGGTGCCCCTGTTCATTGCAGGGGAGTTGGACTAGTTGGCCTTTAAAGATCGCTTCCAACTCAAGCAATTCTGAGATTCTACAGTTCTGCATTTTCGCAATTTATTTAGAAATATAAGAGGAATCTATTTTGTTAGCAGAGTCCTAATATATTCTAAAGGATTATTCTATGGAAGAAGGAGAAGGAAAATGCAAGGTTTAACATTTTATGTAGCAGGTTTCCTTCAGAAATTGAATCCTAAGAAGTGTCCTTCAGTTCAGAGTTGATAAAAATAATAATGGAACTGGACAGTAATGAAAATGCTCTTAATGCTTTTAAAGAGCAGGACCAAAAATCTGAAAAAGGAAAATTGCATATTTGGCATGATGAAAATCCATGGGTGCACATGTACAAGAGAGCCCTATGTAAACTGCAAGAAGTAGTAGCAGACACAGTACTGAGGTAGAGGTTAAAAACACAAGAAATGAAGTGAGAAAAAAATTAAAAAGCAGATAAGCTCTATTTCTTATGTTATACTTCTCTTGGCGTTGTGTCCTTGGAGGAAAATTTGGTGGACAATTTCAGCAAATAGTTTGTACAAGCAGGATCTGGATGACCAAATTATTACATGCTGATCAGGAGAAGAAACTCAGCATTTCAGCTGCAGACAAGCAGAAGGGAACAGATCAAAACAGCTCGTCTGAGTCTGAGCAGTATCTCATAGCTCTTAGGCTTGCGAGACTCCAAGCAACGAGGGAAAAAAATGTGAGGTAGCACTGTAAGTAAAGCAGATGGAGCAGCATGCTGTTCTTTTCTTGTACTTCTCCTTGTCTTCAGCCTTGGGTTGATTTGCAGGTTGCTGGTGGGATGAGGCTGCTTGGCTCAGGGCAGGGATAAAGTAGAGCTTCCAAAGGTGCCTCAGGTCCCACCGGCTGCCTCTTGACACCAATCTGCTTCTAACCTCCTCCACTCCAAGAGCTGCTGGAAGCGCCTCGCTGCTGCAGAAGGATATTCCTTTTCAGTACAGACTCAAAATCAGAACAGCTCCAAATCACTTTCATTAAGTGCCTGAAGTAAAGTAAGGTGGGTGTGGTGGAGGAAATAATAGCTATCAGTGGTGATCTGTGCCTAGATTTTCTCTGTCTTTGCCACATCAAAGGTGAATTTTTCCATTAAGAAATGTGATGTCAAAAATAAATATGAAATAATAACAATAATGAAAAATCCTGTTATTTTATCCAGAGAGATGAAAGACATCATCCATCTGAACTCCGAAGTGGGGGTGTGGTAGGAGAGTTGAAACTAGATGATAGTCAAGGTCCTTTTCAACCCTCTATGATTCTATGGTTCTATGATCTTCAGTGCTGAAAAATAAAAATCAGTGACAAAAACAAATAAAAATTTGTTTCCTCTGACATTTAGGTACTTTAGCTAACATAGGCACTTTCATAGAATGATGGAACTGTTTGAGTTGGACAGGACTCTAAATGGCCATCTAGTCCAACTCCCCTGCAATGAACAGACACCTACAGCTTGATCAGGTGCTCAGAGCCCCAACCAGCCTGACCTTGAATGTCTCTAAAAAAATGCCTTTTTCTTTTGAACACGACTCACATGGGAAATATGTCCCAGGGGGTGAAGCCAGCCTATCCTACCAGTACTAAGGGCACCTGCTGTGAGTCTGATGGGGAAATGGGTTCATGCCACAAAACCCATGGCACTAGTAACTTTTCTCCACTTGTCAATCTGTAGCTGCAAGCACCCATGCCATCTCCCACAGTTTTTCAGGCGCTATAAAAAATTCCTCTAACCAATAAACCCAAATATCCAGATTTTTCCTAACAACTTGTCCAAGACAGCTAGGAATTTTTACAACAAAACTGCAGAGATTAAACAAATGAAACCTACTTAGAATTCTTGTGGCTGCAGCCAGCAAATCTATTTCATCATTACGGTGCTGCAAAAACAAATATCCTCTACGGTATTTGTAGTTGCCAAAAATAAACAGAGGAAGGGAATGATATACCGCTTGTGTGCGACTCACACCTAAGCTGTTTGTGGGAAGACAGCCCAAACAGAGTGTGCTGATAAAGACAGATGTACTTGTATGTACAAATAATTGGATCTTGATCTGCGTTTCTTCAAATATGCTGTATGCCCACATTTCCTGTGTATGGTCCTCCCTCTTCTAATACTTTGGGACATAACTTGAGCAATCAACTCTTTGGTTTGTTGTGAATTTTAAAACAGGCTGTAACAACACTGAGTGCAAAAATAAAGTAAATAAAAAGTAGTACTAAATTGCAGAACAGAAAGACTATTCTAGTGATTGCATTACTTCATTTCTTATTTGGTGCAAAACAATGCTTAATTTTTGCACCCCTGGAGATGACATGCATGCAATTTCAGCAGCGTAGTATAAAATACTGATATTATCTACTATTTTTAATCTGTTTTAATGCACAATATGCATATACAAGTAAATCATACATCATTTTCTAGAAAGTTTACACACATTCTTTCCTTCCATTGAAAAGGACACATGATCCATGTGCACATTTGGAGGGAAGAGCTGTAACCACCCTCCCTAGCAGTTGCTCATCCTCGAGTTGCCCCTGTCATGAACCAGGATCCATTTGACACACATAGGTTGGGCTGTTCTCATAATTTCATCCTGTTTTTTTCTGTCATCTATCAATAAATGCTTTTATTGCGTTTTCTGCCATCACAAACTAATAGCCCAGAAAACAACTGTTAAACTAAGAACTTACTTAGTTAAAGCAAAATATATACATTTTAGGCATTACAGCATCAAAAGTATTTTCCTTTTTTGAACAAGATGAACTTAATGGACTTAGAGGGAAAAAAAAGAAGCATTAGTAATAATATTAGTAGCCTTATTAAGTAGCTTCTTAGTCTTGGCAGTTTCTAATCACAGATTGCCTCTTTCTCCTCCCTTCCTTTTCTCAGAAGGGACAGGGTCCTGTAAAGGAGTGATAGGATATGGCAAGATGAGAACTAATGGATTCAAAATGAAAGTACTGAAAATATGGGTAACATTTACAACAACAAAACATAAATAATGATGCAAAAATAGGTTGTGCTTTTCTCTCTCTTTTTTTTTTTTTTTTTTTGGTGTGAAAATGTGCTGCAAGGATTAGATAAAGTGCAGCTGCTGCAAATTCAGCTGAGAAGCAATAACAAAATGAAAGGTTCCAGTCCGTACCAAAAAGGTAGCAGAAACTATTCCAGGACACAGAAGTGGCAGTCTCCTAAACCTCCAGACTTACAGTTTAATAATTTATAACCATCTTGTTTTAGCTACTTTGGGAAAACATCACATTTAAATACAATTTTTTTTTTTTTCCCTGGCATTGCACACAACGAACTGCCCAGTGCTATTCTTGGTCTCATTCTGCGTCCCAGGGCAGAGCCACATTGGCAGAGCTGCCAGGCAGCAAGGCTCTGTGCTAAATCTCCAAGGAAAGACTTAGTTTTTGTGGTTATTAAAGATATTACACAGTCCTTTGCAAGACAAACATGCCCCTCACCCTGATCAAATCCAAAGAGATATAATTTATCTACTGCCTTTCTTCGGCTGAATAAAATTTGTTCGCTCCTGCTCACTGCTGAAAGAGGCTGGTTTCCTCCTAATGGTGGAATCATCCATGTCCATGATTTTACATCTCTGGTTCTTTCTCAAGATAAAAAATTTCCCAGGTATGTCAAACTGTTTGCTAACATGCTTTTATTTTTTCTACTTCCATGAATAAACCCTTCATTACTGAGATATTTGGGGCAGAGGAAGTTACTTTTCTTAATTAAGTCATCTAGACTATATATAAATCTGTAGCTATCGGTAAAAACATGTAAACAGCAAGGCACAGGGGCAATGTAAACTGCAAAGCAGCTACTCCAAGGCCACAACAATGCGGCTCAAATTTTAGAGGCTGGTCCACGTTGAGGATGAGGAGTTTTAGTGAGCAAACAATGCCCTGAGAGGTGGGAAGACTGAGAGCAGAGGCTCCCGGTGCTTTCTTTACCCTTCTGTGACAGTTCTACCCATTTCTGCTGGCGTTTCTTTCACAGTTCTCTAACTCCTTAGCACCCATGCTGAAGGTTCCCACGCTGAATATAGTTTATAGGGGTGAGCCACCACTGTATCACTTTACCGCAGCTATGTGTCAATGGCAGATGATACCATAATAATTGTCTTCATTTTAAAACCACTGAAAATCTCCTTGATCTTGTATTTTTTTTCCAGTTTATTTCATAAATTACGGGACTTGTGCAGTAACAGCAATGACAATAAAAATAACTTGTGCTTGAATTAAATGCCTCATTTTGCCATTTCCCCAGTGGCAGAGCTGTCCATACACTCTTCCCCTGCTAAGTAATGTTTCTCCCAGCAAATAAAGTCTGAGTCTGTTTAAAATTATTTTTGACTAGCGATGATAAGTGATTATTACGGTATAGCACTTATATCTAAAACGAGCAGTGGCTTACGCTGTATATGCATCCATACAAGGACTGCATGTAAAATTTCCATGAAAACAGGGATTTAATTGGCCTACACTGTGAGCCAGAATATATAAATTAAAAAACAAGGCCAAACACTTTGCAGTTTCACTTGCAAATATCTTTAAAAACTTGCTTCAATGGGTTTCCTTCCCTGTGGAAGAGGAAAGATGAACAGCTCTAGAGGTAATGGCTGAATGACCTCAGTTTCACAGACAATTCATCTATTCTTTAAGATGTGATGGAAAGTCAGCCACAAAAACAAAGAGGAGCAAAAAGTAATTAGGGTAAAATAAAACTTGTAGAGATTCTCAGAACTGGGAAAGGAGGCATAATTAAACCACTGTGGACTACTGCCATACAAACCCAAGTTTGGCAGCCTGTGCCATGTCATACCCAAAACCTGAAGCATGGAGATATCTCCAGGACTCTAACTCCACTGCTCCCTGGTTCTGCAGTGGACTGGGGTGTACGGTGCCACCTCAGAGAGAAGAGTGGCACTTTAACTGGGTTTACTATTACAGACAAAAAACAATCCAGACGGAAGAATGAGCATCATAGATACATCTATTTTGGAAGGGTACAGCAGCTGATCAGAAAGTGGAGTTTTTAACAGTGACAGAATTATTTTGGCAGCTGTGGATTTAAACTGGATCAAAGGTCTGAGAAGTTGAGTTCACAGACTTGTTTGCAGCAACAGAACAGTAGGTAGAGTTTTCTAATCACTGTCATAAGTTTTAAGAGCTGGGAGGGAAGAAGAGGCAACAGGGAGTGGATTTCTGTGATTCAGTCAATGGGTGATATTGTCCTACTGCAACATGTGCTAGAGCAAACCTGTGTTCCTGCTCACAGCTGAGGGCAAAATCCAAAGAAAACAGCAAGGCACCTAAAGTGCAACTTATGCAGAATTTAGATGCCTAAGTGGAGAACAGCGAGCCAAAAAAAACTTCACCTAACTTGTTTAGACACCTGAGAGGCTGTAGGCACTGAAGATTTGTTTTAAATCTCTCTCCTGTGCTACTGCACGCACCCAGAGGCAACGTCGCCTTGGCTAAGCTGAGCTGGCTGAAGGTGAAGGGAAGCCATGACCTGGGTGTCCCCCGACAGTGGATGGCTGCTTCCTCCAAAAGCTCAGCTCCTGTTGCTGCAGCCTTGCTCCCAAAGCCCACAGGGCTGGCACCCACCTCCTGTTTGATGGTCCTATGGAAGTGGTACATGTGATGGGTTTTGGTGACCATCCAGTGGGGATTCTGACTCACTCCACTGTGTCCCAGTTCCAGGAACACCATCCTTGTACAGACATGGTGAAGGCAGGACATCTGCTGCAGGCTGATGTCCACTCAGAGCGCAAGACATGGGTCTACGAGAGGCCAAGAAGGTGGGAGACTGATTTTGCTGCATAATTGTAAGGCTGCAAAGTCTTATGTCTCCCTTTCTAATAGTTTCTGAGCTTAGTTCTTGATAATTATTGCATGAAAAAGAACAGGAGATGAAAGCAAGTTTTCCCCTCTAGGTCTTCTGCTCTTTATCTGTCTGGATGTTTTTATTAAGGTGGCCAAAACTATCATGCCTTTTTCCTGAGTTCAGCAAAGTAGTGCCATCTAGGAGCACATCTCATAGGCTGCCCCTAAAAGGAGTGAGACAGAGGATTCACACTTTGTGAATTATACATGGCCTCCAGCAGAAAGCAGCTACCTGTGCACTGAGCCCTGCCAAGAGGAAGCAACCTCAGGGCAAAAGCTGCAGTAGAAATTAAGGAAGTCAGAGGAGTTTTCTGCTGTATCTTAAATTTTCTCCGGTTTCTCAGAAAGGTGAAAAGATGAGGTGGGCTGCTGTAGGTGGGACTGCACTCACAGTGGAGTGTAGACCCCTACATCAGTGCTAAATTCTGCATAATCTGGGCGTTATACAAGCCAGCGCTATTTGGATCTCATTCTCTAAGGCCCATTCCTTAACATATACAGTTCAGAGGCAAGCGGAAAGTTTCTAGCGTTTTAAAGACATGACAGAGCCTGTTACTTCTCAGACCATTATGCTTTGGAAAATGTGAAGCAAGAAAAGCAAAGAAAGTTAAAAAATTATCCAAGAAATGAAAAAAGAATTCCATACAGTTAAACATGCTTTGGCTCCACCACTCAGCTCCCACCTCATTCAGCAAGACTGGGGATTCAGGAGACCAAGAAATAAGGAAACAGAGGAGAAAATTTCGTTTTCATTTTTTCTGATGGTTCTTTAATTATTCTTATAGACCCCCCAAAATGCCTTATTTGACATGCTAGCTCCAAAAGCTGACAGATTAGGAAGTGTTTCTTCCTTACTGCACTGAACAGGGCAACCACAGTGACTGACATGCTTTCACTGTCCAGAACTGCAACTGCTGCCTGGTTTGTGCATTAGGCTTGGAGAAGCTCCAGTTTTCCCTGTTGGCTTCACAGTGGAGGGTGGGACCTGCCCTGCTAATTTGATGCAGCAACGTGCTGCTGCCGGTAAACCACAACAAAGATCTCTAGTATAAATAAATAAATAAAATCTCTTAGATCTGAGTCCCTGCTAATGGCTGTGGACTGCCCAGAGAAGAGTGTTGGCATCGCACAACGGGAGACGTGCAACACAACGGAGGAACTGACGCACTTTTAGCACCACTTACTTGTACCTTATCTACTAGCTATTTACATAGACATATATATACATAGACACATCTGGTAAGAGTAGTTACCGTAGAAATATGTAGTCAGGGTGGAAAAGACTACACCCTAAAGTGGGCTGAACATGGCTCTTCAATTTTAAGGAATTGGCTATGCGTAAAGTTATGGGAAAATGTACCTCACTCTTGGCTCAACTTTTACTGTGACTGAAGCTTTTATTGACATAGTCTCAGTTCAGATACATCACTGAATTTCCACACAGGTCACTCCCTTGATCAGCTAATTGATTTTAGCTCTGACTTGTAATTATTTCTGAGAAAGCGAGGATATAGGGCAGTATCGAGATGTAGATATGGTGGAGTAGGCAGTGACCTAGTGGCACTATTTGCCTGGTGTTTCTGCTCCCCTAAATCACCCTGGGTGCTATCTTCGACTCACTGTCTCATTAGAGATTGAGTGGAGAGGCTGGCCACTTCTCTGTTTCTTCCATCTGCTTATGTTTCTCACTTTCCCCAATACAACAAAACTCCTTTGGCCATAACCTACTGTTGGGTTAGATCTTCCAATCCATTACTGTAGCCCATGCAGTGTGGCAGTAGAGAGGAGATGATCCTTATTTACTTCCACTGATTTTCATACTCTCCCATCACCCCCCATCCCACTGGACTTTCTCATTTCTCAGAATCTCCACAGGACACTTTACCTCCCATGCAACCCATTTTATCTCCCAGAATTCATATCCTTGAAGCACACAAATTAGTTTTACCTTTGAGCTGAATTTAGTATGGGATTTCCAAAATATCGTCAAGTAAGAAAAAACACTTTTCTTCCTCTCTTTTTTATCTCGTAAATCATCCTGCGACTTAAGACATAATGTGTGAGCCTACAGTGGAAGACAGGACTCTTTGATTCCATAAACGATGTCTGTAGTTATCAAATATTTTCACTTCCCTTTGGTGTTTAAGCACCCGTGAAAACCATTTATTGCCTCATATATCCTTCTTAACATCTTATCCTCTAATTGTTCTCCATAGAATGAAAATAAATGGCTGAGGATGCTCAATTTGTTGTAATATAAACATTTATTTGAGCAGTCTGTACATTATGATCCATTTTATTTCAGTACCAGCTATGTTTAGCTGTTAGTTTTACCCTGAAATATGTGCTTGATGTCAATGAAGTAAGTAGATATCACACGATAATCAAGCCATACAATCCCAAAACATGCTGATCATCACAACTACCTCCAAAGACTAACTCAATGGCCAATTCCACAGTTCACCACTCTTATGTTAGGAAGGACCACGTGTGATTATTTTTTCTGCTTCCTTTAAATTAAGACATAGATTCCTGTCCTAGTTTTGTCCATAAACAAACTGTGAGGGCTGAGAAAAGACTGCACTGTGAAAGGATTACACCTTTTTCTGTGACAAGATTTCTTTCTATGAAAGGATTGTACCATTTTTTAATCTGCTTCTTCAAACCACTGTTACTGTCAGCATTTGTTATCCACTGTGGGAAGGCTTGCTTCGTATTCCTTTTCTTGGGTTTCCAGAGAGCAGCCAGCTTCCCACTTTCTCTCCGGGAGGCGGTCCAGCGGGCTGTTCTCTCTCTGCCCACGGACTCCTCAAACACATTTTTCTGGGCTAGGCACTCCATATATCTCCCATTCTTCAACACTGTAACCACTTAGCTGAGTCTATACTAACCTTTTCTTTATTATTATTTTTTAATTCAATTCAAAATTAGGAGTGTATTACATTGGTTTTTGATGTGTGGCCCAACTAAATTGTTTGCCAGTTACTTTGAGCTGGTTAACGTGCTTGTAAGTGAAAGTCTGAACACTCCACAAGTGCTCATTCCACAGGGCAAATGCTTGTGAGTTACCTCAGCACACAATCAAAGGTAAACCACACAAGTCTGACTGCTGCAACACATCTTGGAATTCCTAGATTAGCTCTTACAATTGCTAATGTCTACACCAACTCCACTAATTGGCAAACAAGTAATAAATGCCAGTTACAACAAGAGAGCAAAGTCTAGTCTAGGAAAGAAATGTGAAAATGTAACAGGAAGCTCAGTACCTGTGTTAACTGTCATGGCTCCCAGGAGTTTCACTCTTGAAAATCTCAGTACTCTTTAGAATGCAGCATGTTTAGGATGATGTGAAGTTCCACTCCTTCTGTTGCCCAACAAGAAAGAAAAGTACCAAGCTAAAGCTGCATGAAAAGAAAAGCAACTGAGGCCTAGACTATCCTCATATTGAAAGGGCCAAAGTTTCTGGAAACAGGCAGACATAAGCTGGAAGAACTATAAGGACTGGCTCTATTATACAGTAAAGCATGGTATTAGAGGCAGCAGAGGATAAATCGGGAGTCAGCCTTAACAAAAACACCTCACTGAGATTCGTCGGAAGGAGATACTTACCAAAAGGAACTCAAATACAAAAGTGATAGTGCTAAACTCTAAGGATATCACAGTGTATCAGATAACTTACTTGGGGGCCTTTGAATCAGGGAAAATTTTCTTATTTTTGTTACTTTGTTTTAATAAATATTTCTGAAGTTATCAGCATCGATCTGTTGTTAAGCATAGTGCTAAGAATTCCTCATTCTGTTGAAGAGTTAGATAAGCACCGTGGGGAGGAAATTTAAAAAATGTATCTTTCCAGACACACTTTACTGTAGAATTGCAGTCCAGTTATAGGTATAGATATGAGCAGCAACATACATAGATACTCACGGGAAGAAACAGAGAACACAACCATGGCTTTATAGGAAGGAAGCTCTCCCAGTCACTCCCTCTGTTTTCCCCACTGGTCTCCACACAAGCCTAGCATAGCTCCAGCCCCACCAATACCACACATGCATGACTCAGCAGCAGCATAAAAGCAGCCTGTCAGCCCGGCTGCTCATAAACAGCCTGGCTCCAAGGAGTCTCTGCTCCTCAGCACCTCCTGTCCAACAGCTCGCAGCACAGTCCTTCTTCTGGGAAGGGGAGTCCTCTGAGTTTGGGGGTATGGGCTGGAGGTGTAACCTGTCCAAGTACTGGGTGCTCACGTGGCCAAGAGGAGAAGATGTGGAGGTGCTATCTGAGATGTCATAACTTCCTCAAATTCAAGTGTGTAATTAAGAAAGCCTCCACATGAGTGAAAATACCTCATCCTCAGATTTTTACCTGCCAATTGACACCAGTCCAGCACAACCAGCCATCTCTGCCCCTGTGAGCCATTCAAGAAGTGGAGGCAACAGCCAGACATGCTCCCTGGAGCTCAGTCAAAATTTCTTCTTCTCATCTGCTGGAAGGATTTAAGCCTGTATCTTCCAGCATGCACTACAACAGGAGTACATAGGGATCAGGATGGTAAGGTGGAAGGTTGAGGGTCAGTGAGGAGGAGCAGCAGCAAGCTGGACATTGCTGAGCAGTGCTGGTGCTGAGCAGAGGGCTGCAAGGTGATCAACTCTCTACAGTCTGTCTCCATTCCATCCAGTGACGGTTTAATGATCTCAGTGAGAAAAATTAATGCGATTGCAATGCTGAATTGCTCAGCTCTGTCAGGCTGAGAGTAATTGTAGCTGTCTGGGGAGCTCTGAAGTCAAAATCAAGGCAATCCTAGTGTTTCAGTGCATTAGCATCAGGCAATGGGGTTTTCATACCCGCAGGTATGGAATTAGACCCCTAGCATTTTGCTGATGACTCAGAGGGTTTGGCAGGGAGCTGGTTCTCATCCACTCACATATTCCCCAGTTCTGATCATTCTCTAACACACAATTTGATTCTCTCTGCAAAAGATACCATTCAAATAGCATCACCCATTCAGAGTACAGATATGTTCTTGTCTCAACACATACTCCAAGAGAACACAGATCACTTGTGGGTTTTGGTTAGTTTGTTTGTTCACTTGTCTTGGCTCAGACTTTTAAATGTTTTCTGTGATCGAAACAGCTTTTTCTTCCTTACTACATTTCCCTAAACTCTCTGACATTTCCACAGCTGATTACTCACATGTAGGTATGAGCCAGATAGTTTAGCAAAAATGCTTTATGTCATCTTTGTTAAACAAACATGGTTGTGTTATGACAGTCATTAGTTCTTTGACCAAAGTTATTTTGTGCCTGTAGAGTATCTTTGTGAGTGACACGAGACATTGCTTATGTGACTGAAATAGTGTCTTATCAGGACCATGCATTTATCAGGGACATGACAATAGGAAAAGAGGAGTTTTATATATTTTACATTTTACTTGGTTCATACAATCTGTGCTTGCTGTTGTTAGCATCTTGCACACAGATCGGATCTCATGATAGCTCAGTCCATGAGAATTGATTTCCATGATATCAAGGCTAGGCTATTATTAGCAAAGTTTCTGAACGTCACTGCTAACAAGACAGAGCAAGTACTTGCCTGCTGCATCACAACAGAGATCCCATCTCTCATCCCTTGTTCTTTCCTTTGATAACAGTCCCAGCCTTCGAGCTTCCACAGGTTATAAACTGAATCATTTCAAGACCAAGATTTATGTTCATTTGTCTATGAATATTTTCTTCCTTAGGAAATGCTCTAGATTTCAGCTCCTTTGGTCCCACGGGGAATTTCCTAGTTCATGTAGAGCATCGTAAATGCTGTCTAAGGACAGGAGCCATAATGCACTCTGTCCTGAGTGCTGCATTGCCATGGTTTTACTCATATCAGAGGGATCAGCATTGCCTTCCTCGGTACACATTAGTAAACTACATCTTTTTCTTTCCTGATTGAAAGAAAAGCACAATGGCTCTGCCCTGTATAACGTAACACTAATCTAGAGGAATATAGTAAAATCATTTCAGAAAATTATTTCAAGTCCTGATGCAAGCCTTTGAATGAGAAATGTATTCAGTCAGTGCTTCAGTTTCAGTCTTCACTGCTCCATTTTCTCAGTGTTTCATGGCCTTTAATATCCTCACCTTGTACATCTGAAGAACAGAACTACTTTTATAGCTCATTTACACTGGCACACAAAAGCAAAGGCAGACTGGGAAGTTCCACACAACAAAATGAATAGGGTGTTTGTGATTTGAGATAATATTAGGCTGGCTGGGACAGATAACAAGAGCACTTTCAGTACAGGCTCAATATCCAGAGAACAGGCTCTCTAGAGACACTGGACACTACCTGGGCATTAGGTTATGCTGTAACATTTTTACTGCTGTCACTAAGGCAGCACAGTGGCAGAAGAGCAAGTGTTACTGTGACACTTCCATTTACTGTATAGGCAATAGCACTTTTAAAATATTTTGTCATATTCTTTTTGTATGACTTATGTGACTCTCATTATCAAGTTTCAGCTAAAGCTGAACAAGTTCATGAACTGAATGAAGAAATTGGGAAACTACTGGTCAAAGTAGAACAGCTAGGAGCTGATGGAAATGTGGAAGAATCTCAAAAAGTAATGGACGAAGTGGAGAAGGCCCCAATAAAGAAGAGAGAAGCCAAAGAAGTGTATGGAATTCTATGCCTACCTCTAGCTTTCAACAGCAGAAGCTACAGGTTTGTGAAGTGTGTTCAGCTTATCTTGGTGTTCATGACAATAACCGATGTCTTGCTGACCACTTTGGAGGAAAACTACACTTAGGATTTCAAAATATTCAAAAGGCTCCACAGTTCTTAAACAACTGAGATTTCTAATCTTTGTGTCTCTGAAGGGAGCAACACTTACTTCTATTCCTTAAAAATTTTGGAATTGATTCATCTGCTTTTCATTTCATTTACATCATTCATTCACTTCATCTACTAGGTCTATGAATCTAACTCCATCTAAAAAGTTATAACTATATTAACTAATAAAGTTTCTAAATCATCCAGAAAGAAGGCCATGGGCCTTCTGTGGGACTCAGACATGACAGCATCACATGCATAGTTTGAATACCCTGGAATTCCTCAGAGAACATCATTACATTTAGTCAGCTGAATCACCCTCCAGATGACTATGGCCAGGAAAGAAAAATATACGGAGTAACTCCAAATCTCTGATGCTCTTTTGGCTGGATGAGACCATCCCAAAGGCTTCATCATGCCACCTCCCAAACCTCTTAGCTTTCTGGATGATTCATGCTGGACCATGAGACAAACAATGAAGAGCCAATCATGTGATGGGAAAACTTCTGTATCTGCTGTCATGGGCATGCCCTTACACATGAACACTCATGAGTTGTGGGAGTGATTGTGCCTTTGGCTGTGCTGGAAGATGACGACTTTTCTTCAAGGACCCTGGGAGCTTTACCCTGCTTGTAATTGCAATGTCATGCTTATTTTCTTTGCATCCCCTACCCAAGAAGGTGGTCAACAGTTTAGGCAAACTATCTCTTCTGCAGTAGTCACAAATAAGGATTGAGACCCAGTGAGTGTATGAGCGATGTGCAGCAGAGCAGGAGTGAGGGTCGGGAGTGATAAGTAGGTCAGCCCTCACCAGCCCCACAAGTCATTCTAGGCTCAGCTAGTAACTTCTGACAGCACAGTTTGAGGCTCTGTGGTTAGGGGGACAATTTATTAGCAGAAATGTCATTGTAAGACTAAATCTTTTTTTTACCTTTCCCTGCTCACAAAAAAAAAAAAAAAAAAAAAAAAAGCTTCCAAAAATGACTTTTAGATGTCAATCAAATGTAGTTTAATACTGATCCAGAGCTCCAACTGCTTTTTTTTTTTTTTTTTCTGGCAAGAAGCTCTTCCTTTCTAAAAGGTGCAATTCAGAGTTACAGAAACTGATTGCTTAATTATGGAACTGAAGGCTGATGTGGCAAAATGGTACCAGGAATGGCACTTGATGTTCACATCCCTCTTTTCCCCCGCCATGCTGTTAATTTCTGTATGCACTACAAATATGCTCCATAAAAGAAAAGCAGGCACCGTTATAACACAAACATTTTCCCTCTGTGGCTGTTCATCACTCTTCTCCTCTTGGTACTGCAGCCTGAGAAGAATTTATACCTTGTATTTACATAGTGATATGCTTTACCATTACCAGTTAGGAAAATATAAAGTGATTGTGCTGATTCATACTGTGCATTTTAGTAGTGAAATGGCAATAGAAGTTGCTAGATTGTCAAGCTGTCTTAAAGAAAAACTTGTTACTTTTGGCTGATCGCTCAGCCACTAGAACAAGTATTAGCTTGAAAGTTGTCATGCCAACACAGAATAGGATCTTGGCATCCATAGATGGTATTTATGTTCGATAAAAAACTTCAGCTACAGTTCCTCCCTTCTTGAGGAAATGTGTCTCACTGAGTTTGACTTTCTCCAGCAAGTGAATCAATACTCATTCTTTAAGGGTGAAATTCACATTGCCCTAGAGAGAGCAAATAAACAGGTTTCCCATGAATGACTATACGAGGAAAACAAGGAGCTGTAATTTTCCTGCCTGCTCCTATCAATGATCCGGCTTTACTCTTCTCTAATTTCTGTATGTTACTGGCGGTCATTGCACAGAAGAAAGCTTAGGGAGCTTTTTGAGTGAATTTTCATGACTTGCTAGCCTTTCACACTTCAAGAAGTTAGTACTATGAAAGGCACATGAAGGAACAACTTCTTTTCAACACCATTGTGAATTAAAAGCTTGATGTTGGGAAGACATGTGACTTGATGACTTGTATTTAATATGAGCTTTGAGGATGTAGCCGACCACACACAGTGTGGACTGCAAACGACAGGGATGTGTTTCGACAAGGCAGCTCCCTCAGAACCTTGCTCAAAGCACATTGAAATGCCACATGGGAAGCTCTTACTTCCCTTGAATGTTCTCTCCCAAGAGATGCACGCTGCTCTGAAGTAGTGCTAGTCAGAAATTTGGGGACAAAACGAAGTATTGCCAAAAACGCTGATTTTATGAATCCAGATCATTTTGCCCAGACGATCTCAAAAATTCAGAAGACAAAAGGCAGACTCAAAGTCACCTGGGAGCCAACATGTCCAAAAAAGCAAAGCTCAGTCACATAAGTAATGCCAGCACTGGGATCCCACGGCTGTGATATCTACAGCTCTTGAGGCAACAACTCGTGCCAGGCACTCCAAAGACTCATGGAGCTGTAAAACAACTTGAAAGCCCAGTTCTAGTTTATTCCTAGGGAACTACCATAAAAGCAGGATTTAAATACTATAAGTCCTGATATAGGTTCTTGGGGACTACTGCTCCAGGATAATTATGTTTTGCCGAAGCCAGAAATCCTGCTTTTTCCTGGGCTTACATGGTAATACATTTGTGGGGGACAGAACCTAAAAGCATCAGAACTCTACAAAGATTGTATCTTCTTGCAAGATGATCTACATCTACTAAGCACTTGGATCATGAACACTATACAAAACAAATCCCTGACAGACCCCTATAATTAAATTTACTCATTTTATGGAGCTGGCCTTAGGATTCCAGGTTGGAAGTCTGTGGCCCCAGAGGATCAACCAGGGCTCCTGGGCTTCTTGTTGAGACAAGAGTCTGCTGAGTTCTCCTTTTCCTCAACCCACTGCCACATGCAAATCTCTGAGCCTGCAAAGCTCCTTCTGGTGCAGGTCAGGGATCGCACCACACAGGCAGCATACATAACACACACACAGTCCAGGGAGCTAAGTCAGTGCATAATGAGTTCAATTCACACATACATAAGAGACACAATCAGCAGCCTTTTGAAAACAACAGGCTAATTACACTGAAGAAACAGAGGATATTATAGAACAGGAAAGGAACTAAGGAAAAAAAGACTGTACATACAAAATGAAACCACACTTCCAAATAATATTTAACCATCAGAACCTCTTTCTAAAATAAATCTTTCCAGC
The DNA here is from genome assembly GCA_035772895.1 of Perdix hodgsoniae. Lineage (NCBI taxonomy): Eukaryota > Metazoa > Chordata > Aves > Galliformes > Phasianidae > Perdix > Perdix hodgsoniae. The sequence goes on from JAPSGF010000032.1 coordinate 1,181,773, forward strand.
TCTTGCAAAGACTAAGATCACTCTGGGTGTCTTTCCAAGTTTTTGGGGAATTTCCAGTGCCTACCCTTTATTCTTTTAAATTAAGTTCAACTCAGGACTTGAGAGCATGTGGGCTAAAACCTGGATGATGCTGGGCACTTGCATCTCTTACTGAATAGTCTTTTATCAGCCTATTTAGGTTATCCCAGTTTAACCCTATAGTCCCTTCCAGCAATTCAATGACTCAGATTAACTAGACACTTGGCCAGTGTAGGGCTCCAGGCTGAAGGTTGGAGAGAGGCTAGTCCCCAGACAAATGATGCATGGAATTTGTATCTGTGTGTTGCCATGCCGACGCTGAGCACAGATTGCTCAAGATTCAGCAGGACTTGGCAGGGACCTTTATGCTTCCCAGAGACCCACTGACAGGTAATATTACTGAGTTTCTGTTTTATTATGTGAAGTCCCATTGAAATGCTCAGTACAAGCATCTAATTCATTTCAGTGCAACTTTGCATAGCAAAAAAGAGAAAGTGGGAGGGTGCAACAGGGCAGAGAGGGACCCTCCTGTTCCCAGCACAGTGTGGGATTTGCTTGCTGTGTGGGACAGTTTCATCTTTCCTGTACAAACTGCTCTGAATAGGCTCAGACAGCCAAAGATATCTCTGTCTATTTCATAATTGATTGGTGCTGATGGCATATTCCCAGAGTGAGCACTGCCTGAGAGTTTGGGATACTAACCTATGATACAGCGAATGAGTAAAAAAATAAAAGAAAGTGACAGAAGTCCAACAGTGGTCTAGATGTGGGAGTGCTCAGCTGCTCGTCTGCACAGGCACAAAACTGGTGCGTGGGACTGAGCAGCACCCACCCCAGTGCTTGACTCCCAGAGGGAAGCAGAAAGGCTCTGGAGATGCTGGTGGTCTTTGGTTCAGCTCAAGTAGTCAGATTCACTTCTCCCACAGGAAATACCTAAAGGGTCCTGCTTCCGTGACCTTGGTAGAGCTGGCTGAACTAACTGTTATGAATAAATTATGTAAATAGCTTAGCACCCTGCCTTCTGCTCACAAATCACTCAGGAGCCCCTCTTCTTCTACATCAGCCTATCTGTTCTTGAGGAATTTATGCCAGAGAGTTTGTGTGTCAAATTTCCGCCTTAAGGCTGTTTCCAAACCACTCAGCTTCCTTCCACCCCTTCCCCCATTACTGTTTGTTATTCTGAAGGTGTAAGGTACTCCCAAGTCACATGAGGCACTGTTTCCTCCTCTCTAACTTTGCTGGCTGGGAAATAATAAATGGCTAAATGGCTGAGACACATTCCCATGTGATGCTCAGAGATAAATCATTGTGTTAAACCCCAAGCTTTGTTCAAGGAGCCCTGGTATTTCAGATGGGGCTTGGGATTCCACTACATGGCAAAGCACCCAACAGTTAAGGGCTCCAACACTTGGTGTTGCAACACCTAGGTCCTTTTGTTGACTTAATGCCTGTATCTTTGCCCAGAGCAAAATACATTGGATGAGATAAAAAACAATCCAAATAAACAGTGAAGCACTGGCATCATCCACTGGCATAAGGAGAAAAACAAGATGACTGTTTAGTGAGCTGAGTGATAGACATAGAAAAGATCAAGGTCTGTCTTTTCAGGCCAAAACGAGAGCTCTTACTGTTGTGCATCACTTTAGCCTCATCTAACTGAAGGCTGCCATGGAAAGAAGGAACCTAGTGTGTTTGTCTCCACCTGCCTCCAGGGTTCTGCCCTACTTGCATTGGACCTCTGCATTCTCAAGACCCATCACCAGCCATGGTCAGTGTAATATGAGGTGGTGGAATGAGAGCAGAGTGAGACTAAAGAGTAGCAGTGCAGAGCTGACCCACTGTAGGGCACAGGGAGATGCACTTCCCAACTTGGGCACCCATAGTCAGGCTGCCAATATTCACTATCTACCCACTTTAACCATGCAGGCCCTGCAAAGTTGCCCACAATTTTGGTGCAGTGAAAAAAGAAATGAGACGTGAACTTCATTCATCTCTCTCATCTCTTCAGCCCCACCAGGATCCTATGGGATCAGATGTCCCTTGCCAATGTTGACACCAGTTTCATCTTCTAATCTGTCTGAGAATAACGTAGGGCTCTGAGGTCCAGGACAGAGGCCCAGGGACACTCTGTGCCCACAGACATCCTTAGCCAGCAACAGCTTTTCAAATGCAAGAAAACAGTAATCTTCCAAAGCAAGTGAATGCACGTTGACTAACCATATGCTTGACTTACACATTGATTTACGCATCAACAAGTTTACCATTATACACTGCATCTTCATAGTTAGTATTCACAACAAGTACAGAGATTGTTTATGGTAAATATGTACCAATATGAACTCAGAATTTTAAAAAAGCAACCCATTACTACAGAAACAAAGAAAATTGGACTAATCCATCAATCTGTCCAAGGAAAGACCAGTGCTACCTTTGGCATTCCTAGCAGGTACTTCACCAATCTGCTTTTAAAGGTCCCCATCAGAAGGATGTGACTTTTTCTGAAATGATCTATTCCAAAGAAAGGACTTTCCTAAAAGCTGACTTAAATCTTCTCTAAGCTTATTACTTGTTGCATCATCCACAATGAAGAGAGACAGAACGGTTTATTGTCACCTCATTGAAGTAATATTTTACTTATTCAAAGCCTGTCAGGCATGATTCCTACCAGCTTTCTCCACATAGATTAAGCAGACACAGTTCTTGACACCTGCTCCCACAGAGCATGCTTTCAAGACCTCTGTCCAGGCTCATTTCAGTTTCCTGGACTTTCTGCAGTCTTTCTTGTTATGTGATACCCAAAACTGGAATCTTCTCCCTACTGGAGGCTTTACCAATGGAAGGATTACCTCATATGTCTTTTGTAAAACTCTGCTGCTATTTATATATCCCAGAATAATATTTGCTTCTTTCACAACAAAATGCCATTACTGACTCATGCTGAGCTCATGATCTACTACAATTCCCAGATCTTTGCTACCTCTCCTCTCACTTCCCATCAGAAGAATTCAGCAAGACATTTAGTTTTACCGACATGCCTGTTTGTAGTCAGTGTTATTCTATCCCTTTCAGAGCATTTCTCCCATTTCTCAGGCCTGTCCTCCAAGATGTTGGCAGTTTGTCAGTGCTTAGAGCCACATGTACATTTAGCATACATACTCTCTAGTCTATCACTTCAGTTGCTGCAATGATAACAGCGGATCCACACCCAGTCTCTTAGAACCTTACCTGATAAGTGCTTCCAGTGTAATATTAAATTTCTGACAGCTCATTCTTGATTGTCATTTTCCAAGAAGTACTGTGGGCATTTTGCATCAGTCTCATCAAGAATCGACGATCCCTTAGCCATGGCACTCGCACAGCATTGTGCTTGTGAAACCTTCAAATCAAGGCTGACAAGAAAGGAAACACAGAGTTTTTCAGTATTGTTTGTTGAACCCAGCAAAGTTAGAGACCCATGATTCAGACCACAAGTCCCTGGATACTTATGAAAATGCCGTTTGAGGCAGTGTCAGAAACCTTACTGCATTCTTGCTATCTACATGATTTGTTACCTCGTCATAGGAAAAACAAACAAACAAACAGGCTGGTTTGATATGATCTAGTCTTGACAAGTCACATTGATAATTACCAATCACTTTGCTCTCTCATAGATCATTTGATTCCTTGTCCAAAGATCTTTCTGAAAAACAAAAGTCAGGCCAGCTGGGACTCTGTGTCCTCCTTTTTCTCTTTTTTTTTAATAGGCACTCTGTCAGCCTTTTTCTAGCTCAGCATCATCCAAATTCTCCAAGATAATTACCATGGCCTTCAAGATTGTTCAGCTAGTTCCCTAAGTAACCAAGGGTGAATTACAGGCCTGACTGATCTGAGAAAATCTAATTTATCTTAGCAGTTTCTAAACATTTCTTTCCCTATTCTTGCCTGAGTTCTTACCCTTTTGTGGTTGATGTTAACTGTGTCAACCATCTGATTACAGTCGGCTTTTTAATGAAGACTGAAGCAATAAAAGACATTAAACACTTCAGCCTTCTTGGCATGTTTTGTTATTAGCTTTCCTGTCCCATTTGTTAGCCATCCAAAGCTTTCTCTGGTCCTCATCCGCCAAGAAAGCTGTACAGTGTTTTCGTGTTACCCTTCATACCTCTTTAAGTTTTTCTGTGCGTTGGCCTTTCTCATGTTGTACTTGTGCTATTTTTTTTATGCTCATCCTTAGTTTTTTGACCCTGATTTCACTTTCTGTGTATTTCTTTTTAAGTTTTATATTTGCAATAGAATTACCAACTTATCCACAATGATGTGTTGCTAGACACAGTACCTTTTCCTTCTGCTGAGTGAATTTGGAGTGTAGGTTTAATTTCTTTTAACAAATACCGATTCTTCAGAAGTATAGGTATTTTTGTCTTTGTTCAGTTCTATCAATTTTATGAGTGTGCTCAGATTTTCTTAGCTCTTTTTCTCTGATTAGTTCACAAAGATTATGAATTCTCCCCTAAAAATACTACTGTCTAAAAGAAAAGAAAAGAAAAGAAAAGAAAAGAAAAAAGATAGAGATTTTGGACAGCTTTGAATATGCAGTCATCTATGACTTTGTGTAATCCATCTCAAATAAGCACAGTCATACCTTTAGTTTTGAACATGTAAGATTCATCCACAAAAAATGGCCAAGAAAGGTGATTCAGCAAACTTCAGTAGTGATGTAAGTGAAATGGTTAATGATCTTATTAGGTCTAAATGCTAGACCAAGGTTGGATATGCTTGGTGGATTTGTTAATGATAATGATTTGGCTGACGCTTATACATAGGAACCTAATGAAGATCTATTGCTTTCTGGTTCTCCCTTTTTTATTTAGTGAGGTTAAGAAAGCATTACTTCAAATGAGTTTGAATAAAAGTGCAGTGGCAAGCAACCTTGACCACAAATTATTTAAAATAATTGCTTCATCCACAGTAAAATTAGTAGTTGATTTATGTCACTTGTCTTTCTTCATTGCAAAATATTGTAGTGTCGCTGTAAACTGAGACATTTTCTGGAGAGGTGGCTTAAAAGCAAATGCTCTCTGTTCTTCAGCTGTCAAATACCTGGGGGCAGGCTCTGGTTTCTACTTTACCAAAAAAGTTTTGCATTATAGAATGAAGACTTCAAAGCAATCTGTCTCTCCACTTTCTGTAAGGACATAGAAGCAACTTCTGATTGGAAGTCAGATTGGATCTCATCTGTTTGGAGCAGTTATACAAGATGTTTGCAGTCAGTACCTTATCACGTTCCCATGGACGCCCATGGTGTCATCACTGCATCTGAAACAAGCACTTCCAGCAGGCAAGTGAAATCTTGGGTAGGTTGGACCTTGTCTGAGAGTGAAGAGGGATTCCAGCGATCTGACTTGTCTAATGCATCTCTTTCCAGGGTCTCAGCCAACCTGTTCTTAGTGGACAGTATTGGATCTGTGTTGCTTTGTGAAAACCAACCCTATTCCCGGGCATTCAAAACTGGATAAGCTGGTGAAAGGATAAGCACTTCTATTCAGAACCGGGGTCCACAACCTGATCATACAGCTTAAGAGTCAGCAGCAAAGCTACATACATCATCTTCATTCTTGTAGTCATGAACATTAATATAGGAGATGACAAAAGGGGAAAAAGAATGATTCATCTGAGCCCATGCACACCATCAGCTGTTGCAGGGAAAAGAGACCAGTACCTGAGTTTCATTCCCAGGTCACACTAGTTTCCCTACCAAGTCCCATTGCTTGTTGTAGCTCTCATACTGATATCAGAGCCTTTTCCTGTTATGTATCCAAATTATCTGGAGTTCTGTGCCACGGGTTGATGACTGTTCAGCATAACTTGCAATAAAAGCCATCATTGCGTAAAGCTTCCAAAACTTTGAAAAATAGCATGCTGCACTTTTCCCCTTTTGTCAAAGAAGCCTGAGATATAATAGCTATGGAATATCAGATGCAGATTTATTTTTGTCTCCTCAACTGGCTGTGGGTTGCTTGAATGCATATATATTTGTATTTGTGTGGGTCTGGGTGTGTGTTTGTGTGCATATGCCCATATGCTGTTAGGTTTTCTTATCTTTGAAGAAAATGACCATGAAAACTTGTTCAGTTGGTTTATGCAAGTTGAATAGCTAAGAGGGAAGAATGACTCCTTATCTAACAAAAACCCTCACACTTTATTAACACTGAAAAGAAAGTGAGAGTCCCTTACATCACGTTACTAGTTAATAACCAGCAATGTTTGTGTTACTCAATATTAAAGGGATATTAGACTTCTCTAATGTTTAATTTTTGCTTTGTATTAAAATAAGCATCTATTTTAGTTGAGCATTGCAATAGGGAAACAAGAGAGGGCTACTCCTGCAGATGGCAATTAGTTTTCTCTCCAGATTTTATGGCTGTGATGAGACTATAGTCCTGCAGTTCAGCCCTTAAGCACAGAAGCCTACAGGTATCCACATCAGTACAACATCTGCCATACTGACAGAGGCTGCATGAGCCAGATCAGAAATTGATCTGATTCTGCCCAGGAAAGCAAATCCATTCATATCGCATTGTGCAACTGAATAATATATTACTCATTGCATACTGAAATATTGCACACGAACATCCTGAACCTCCATGATGCAACACAGAGAATGAGTGATGCTGAGATGCTGCTCAGTTCCCACCAAGGTGAACAGGAGCAGAGAATCAGAACATCCTAGGAAGACATCCAACACCTTCAAGATTTTATCTGAAGCTTGATGTGTACTTGTTGACAGAGCATATCGTGGGCAGATGGAAGCTTGTTCAGCTGGTATTTGGAGCCAAGAAAACTGTATGGTCATGATAGTAGAGGCAGTGTTGGTAAGCCCTACAAGCTTGCCACCCTGATACCACCATCACCTGTTTTTCTTCAGGTCAACAGATAGGCATGAGGGAGCTTCAGTCTGCACAGTGCAGCAACAAGGGGAAGCTCACATCTGCAGATTTTCTTTGTCTTTCATGCACTAAAACCCATCAAGAAGTGCCAGTCTTCACCCCCCTGGAGATTAGGAGCTGGAAAAATCATGCTGCTGCAGACACAAGCTTTTTTGCTGTGCACACATACATGATCTGTAGGAGGACAAACTACCAAAGACTGTATGTATCTGAGGTCACCTGCTCAGAGGCTCTGAGAGTTGTTTCTTGGCCCATTTTAATTGTAAAGGTTGTCAGCAAACCTCTGTCACTAAGTGCTGTGCGTTGGCTGCTGTAGCCACAATTTAAAGTCTACTCACTGGGATTCAGCTGATCACTGGTAACACTTCCCCATACCTTTTTAAAATCCCATGTTGAGTTGAAAAATGTTACTTTCCTAACAGGCTCTGAATTCAAACAGGTATGTTTGTCTTACAACATGGAGAAAACACATGAAACCCCTTCTCCTGCCTGGAGTCAGCAAGAAACAACACTTTTTAACACCTTTCTAAGGGTAACAGGAACAGTGAAACAGTCTGCCTAAAGACGTTGTCTTCTCTGAAGACATTCAAAACCCACCCTGGATACATTCCTATGTGACCTAAATAATCTAGGTGTTCCTGCTCCATCAGGGGGATTGGACTAGATGATCCTTTGAGGACCATTCCAGTCCCTGACATTCTGTCATTCTGTGATTTTAGGCTGTCATAGAGAAGGAGAGGGAAGCGAAGCATGTGTTCTGACAGTTGCCTGTACCTAGAGATGTTCTGGGAACTCCACCACCTCAGGCCTCTCCAAGATTTCCGCCATTATTTTCAGGGCACCAGCTCTTCCCAAGACACACTATTTTGGTCTATTGTGGGACTCTCTGACATCAGCTGATTTCCACAAAGTATCAGCAGTGCTTCCACAGCAGAGCAGCACCAGCTTCTCAAGGAACACATCTGGTCCCATGTTTGTGGCAGTGGTGTATGCTTGCAGAGAAGCTTTCATCATTTCAAAGTTTTTCATCCATGTATCATAATAGATGTGTCTCCCTTGCAGGGCAGATGTTTTTCCCACTCTGTGTTGCAATCCTACTTAACAAGACAACAGACCTGGTGGGTCACAGCACATGTCTTTCCTTTCTCAGACACATGGGTTCCCCTCTGATAAAGGGGTGGTGCATTGCAAGATCTCATTGCAACATGCATGCCACCAGGTTGAGACCAGAGGGTACAGCTGCGCCCTGAGCCTGGGAGGTCAGCCGTCCCCATGCTATTTCTGTGAGCCTAGAAGCAATGTCAACTGCAGATGTCTGTCACATTCAGTTCTGCATAGTAAAGAGAGAGAGGCAGAGAAAATTGCACAATGGCAAAATTGTCCCTAAGCACATGAAAACCCTGCATGCAGCAGAACATAAAGCAATATGCTACTCCAGAGTGTATGGCATCTGATGTTGCCATGAAAGTCCCTGGGATATGTATATATATTGTAGTCCCTCTTCTTTTAATTTGACCATGATGAAGATGCAGTCTCCTCACATGTGTATGCAGACAGACCAGCACTAATGGCAGTGACACATTTTTTGATAAAACACTGTAACATAAATGTACTTGGATGATCAAAGTTTTTACATCACACTGCCTTGAACTTTTGGGATTCTGGGTGCTTCTCTCCAGATTTTTTCAAGCCAAGAAGGGAGAGCTTCCCTGTGTTTTCCATATTGGCTGAGTCCCAGAGGCAGATGTAGCCTAGCGTGGCCCATGCTGTGTGCCAAGGCTATCCCAGTGACGCCACTAAGGATGATCAGCAGCCACTTAAGAGGAGAGTATTACCAGGGCATGGCATGCACCAGCTATGCATCCTGCAGCTGAGGCAGCAGGAGCAAGAGCTAGAGGAGGCACGTCTGGAACTGGGAGGGGTGTCTGCACGGCACAGTGCTGTGCAGGCAGCCAGGAAAGGTCCCGCTCTCCTAAACTTAAACAAATACCAATAGTGGATGGCTTCAGAGAGCAATCATTTATTCTTCTGAAAGTACCCTACCAACTTGTTTTAATTGTAAAGAAATAATCAGAGAGAATGAGTTTGAGAGAGTTAGTCTATTAATCATTTATTGTGTTATTTTTATATGGCATTGTGCTGCTGCTATGATATGTTAAATATTGCAGCTTGATGTGTGGTCCCCAGGCCCAAGGAGTCCTATAAATTAGATGGATCTTTCTCTCAGTGAGAAAAGTTCCAGAAAAGTGAGAATAGCATAGATGCAAAATAATCCCAGTTGACTGAGTGTATTATCCTAACTGCACAATATTCTCATGGGAATTGTATCCACAGGAATCCCTTTTAATCGAGTTTTGAACAGGAGAATTAATCTGCATTGCTATTGCAAGCTACAGCATCAAAATAAAAGTTTCTCAGGACATTGGAAAGAGATTTTAAGCCCAAGCAAAAATTAACTTTGTCTTTCCCAGAGTGAGGTCTGAAAAAGGCAAGTAATGTTCCTGGCCTCAACATTCTGTATTAATGAGTTGGAGTGGAAGTCAGTGTTTTTCCCTATAAAGAAGGTGAGGGGCTAATCCATCATTCATCCAGGTGGGTCAGAAGGAGAGTTCCAACCTTCTGTGCACTCTGGATATGTCATCTGAGGGACCCCAAGTCCTGCCACTGCTTTTACAGAGCTTATGCGTGTTTGATCTGCTGTATAGGTATCCACCTCCAGCCAAAGTCATATGAAAGATCAGGTTTCCTCCTATCCGATCTGGGGACTAATTTTGGCCCAACAAAGCTATTCTCTGTGCAGAATGATTATGTCACTATCCTGACAGCAGCAAATGCAGCTGTACGCCTGAAACAGCTGCTGGAGTGGGGGGAAAAACAGGTTTGTCGTTTGCTGAGAAACAGAGATCTCCCCATGACTTTTTCTCTTTAGTTTTTATCCAGAACAACATCAGGTCCCAGTGTATTAACAAATCAAAGCTGACTGCACTCAGCACCTCTCAGGAAGACGCCAACTTACAGGAAACACCCTTGGAAAGGATGTCAGTATTACCAAGCCTCCTATGAACTGGTAATACTGGAACTTGCAAGAAGATTAAGAAAACTCAGTTTCTGTATTTAAAAATAAACCTGCTTTGGACCAAAGTCTGTGAAAAAAAAAAAAAAGTGCGTGGAACTCTATATAAAGTTTGTAGGGTTTGCTGTCCTATAAATCAGTAATACATTTTTCTTTAAAAAAAAATTAAAATGAAATCTGGGCTTGCAGTCTTCACGCCAAGTTTCCACTCTTACAGTCCGAAGAATCAAGGTTTGAAAGAGCATAATGAAGTATAGTTCATGCAGTAAATTATCGATATTAATAATGCTCTGAGAAATGGTTGCTACAAATAATATTAGGGGAATGGGATGATTCCAATGGCTCTTTCTTTGGTAAATCTCAGTTGATTTACAGTGAAAGTTTTGCCTGAAAATTGGCCAAGAGGAGACTGCAAGATTTTGATGGCTGCTTTTAGTTGTATGGAAAGAAAATGAATACAGTCCAATTTTCATCAAAGTCAATGGAAAACTCCTATCTGAGGAACAGGCTTACTGCAGCCAAGGAGTAAACCCTAAAATCCACCAGTGCAATCATTCATTCGGCATTTTCATCCAGTCTGTGTAGATGTCACTAGGGATTAAACTTGGTTATTATCCTCTACAGAGGTGTGTCAAGTTCTCATTACTCAAAGTTTCAAGATGACAACAGTGAGTGCTTTGGCTGAGGCCACAAAGGATCTCAGACACTTGAATCCATCTGGTGATGTTGGCTAAGGTCTGAATTGGAGCATCTTTGAAGCACACTCACAAGGAAGACTGCACAGTGCATCCTGATTGCCTCTTGAAATATATGTAATAAAAATAAAAAATAAAAAAAATTAAAAATGAAAACAAACAAAAAATATCTAGATTTGCATGAAGGCATGATCATGACCAGAAGGTTACTATGCTGCTAAGCAACACTGATACAACATCTTGTGTACTGTCACATTCGAGTTCCCCTGCATGGCCCTGGGGCTGCAGGATGCTTGCCAGCTCCATCTAGATGCTGCACAGCCCTGTCAGTGCAGCATGGCTCTCCCACTAGTATTTCCTGCCTCTCTGCAGGGCTTAATGCACGACACACGAGGCAGATGCACAGACTGCCTGAGTTCTGGCACTAAGCAGGGCTTGACATACATTTTAACTTAAACCATGACTCCCGGGGCAGGCAGAACATATGGCTTCCCAAGACGGGTTACATCTATCAACTCAGAGCATGGATAGAGCAAGCTCAGGTCTTGATTCATTAACTGTACTGTAGGGCCAAGATCATGTAGGTGTGAGCATTAAAGCTGTCTGAACTTCTGCTTGTGTATATGCATTGCCATACTACAGCATAGAAGGGATTGTTGGCAAGCTGGATACCTGCTCAGGTTTGCTTAAGTGTCTTGAGGTGGCTTTATTCAGTGCTGGCCAGTGAGAAGAGTTAATTGCTATCCAGAGTCAGATCTGTCAAAGCCTTACTCATTGAAGCTCTCTTCTCCATATCACCCACATGCTCACCACACCTGAAGCTCAGCAAAAATGAAATATAATTTCTAGCCTGTGCTAGAAATATTCTTCTCCTCTCACACAGAAGGCAGGAGATATATATTTTTTCTTCATTGGTTACCTTTGGTAGCCAAAGGCTACATCTATGGTAGGAAATTAAACAATGCCAGGGTGCATTCCTGGGTACTGCAGCTCTGTCGCCACTGCCATTGCTTTGCTGGAATGGGTCCTGGCATGCATAAGGCTGGGATAAGTAGCATTTTCCCAAGCCATTCCCAGGCACAGTTTGCAGAGACCAGAGATCAGGAGCCACTTTCAGTCAGCATACAGCCTTTTTGTTTTGGAGCTCAGTGGAATGGACAAAAGCCCCTTCTGCCAGCTGGCATTGGAGAACAGTGCCAGACTTGTTTAGTTTACCTTTGTAGATGCTGCCAGAACATCCACATGAAGTAGAGAAGTTATCTTTATAACCATACTATTGTGCAGAAGGGAAATGTAGTTAGAAGATGGAGGATTACACTCAGATAGTCAGCTCTAGTGTTTACCTTTGGCACGGTGACTACAGTGGCATCTCCAGTCAGAGGGAAGTGATGCTCAAGCCTCTGCCCCTTCCTCTGCCTGATTCTGCTTCCCTGTGCCGCTGAAGGAGACAAACCCTCTCAGGGCCCTCTGAATGCAGATCCAGCTGTCCTGGGCAAAATGAAACAGCAAGGCTGCAATAAATCCAGGGGAACCTGAACTCAGGACTTTTTTAAGACCCTCTTTCTTCACCTCTATTGCTTGCTGTACAGTGCCAACCACCCAAGACCTCACATTCTCAGAGCAGCCCCACATCTGCAGGTTTTATTGACTTCAGCTGTCATTGTGAAAATCAGGCTCCAGTGCCCTACATGGAATTCCCAGAAAATAATGAAGAAAATATTAGCAGTTACTTCCAAAAATTTGGTGAGAGGTTTAAGCTCAACCTCCCACAGGAACTTTATGATGGAAACAGAGATAAAAGCTACTTCCCCCACATCACAGCCAATTACCTTAACCACGTAACTATCCCACTTCTTCCTGTTTCATACATGACACGGGGCTGCTTCATTCTCCATCCATCACAGATACACTGGAAAAATCAGGAGTCCCGGGAAAAAAAGGAATAAGATAAAATAAATAGAGAACCACATCCTGTGTGTACTGAAGGTTGGACAGTGCATGGTCTGTAGGCAATGTGTCAGCTTTGTCTGGTCTAAAGGAAAATCTGTGCTTAGGTGGTATTTCATTAACATGGACTAATTCAGCTCAAGCCAATACATCATGCATCCACATGAAGAAATTAAGTGAATTCAAGTCCAGTCCTTTTAGTTCATGTTAATGACAGCATGACCATTACCCCAGTGTGGACAAGGTTCCTGTTCCCTACAAAGCAATGAATGACTCCCTGCCCCTTGGTGCACAAGCCACCCTCAATGTAATGCAAATACAAATCTGTAGTATTAGAATACAGTATTAGTACTGCTTCAGCAGAGCACAGTTTTCATTTCTCAAGCAGCATTCATACTGATACACAAGTTGAAGGAAACTGAGGTATTAGTGTTACAATGAAAACAGAAAAAGCAGTAGGAAAGCAAAGCAAGCAGGGATTATTGACTTAATTTTGACCTCAGTTTCACCTATAGAAAAAGAACAATGCCAAAGCAGCCATTAGAGTTGCTACAGTGATGGAAGACCATGTCACTGAAAGGCACTGTTAAAAGCACACCACCGTTCAAGATAAGGGCACCTCCACTGCAACGCTGTGCCCAAAATAAAACCCGTGCTAGGCAGCTCAGCAGCTTAAATTGACTATAATTAAATGTATCGCAAATAGCCTATGGGCCAGTTATGCCTACAGGACATTTCCCACCGTGCTCCCACCTTTTTTCAGGAGATCCCATGAACATATTGTGTACCCCAGCTGCTGTGTCCAGACAGGTGATGAGATCATAGAATTAAATATTCCAACATGGAAGTAACCCACAAGGATCATCAAGTCCAACTTCTAGCTCCACACAGGACTAGCATGCTCCCACACTGGTGGAATGAGTCTGAGAGCTACAGCAGCATGATCCATAGAGGATCCTTGAGCTCTGGGCACTGTGACTGACTTGTCTTAGCCAGCTCCAGTTAAGCCTATGCATGTAAAACCTTGTGCCCATCTCAGCTATCAACCACCTCCACGTGGCACTGGTCAGAGCCCTGCCCCACCTTCTGCCTTCACACACATTGTTGTGTCCTTAGATCTGCACAGGAGCTGCCTTGTAATAAACAAACATTGATTTACCCCAGCTGAGGTCAGCAGTCTGCTGTTAACATGACAAGGGTATGAAAGGCAAGTCTAAGATTACATTAACCTACTTGTACACTCTGCAGCTGTTAAAAATGCCCTAGAAATCTAGGACCTGACCCACCTAGAGCTGATATGGCATCATAATGACGAGGCAAGGGGTAACTGGTACAAAGGAGCTGGCACTTGCTGCTCCTGGAGGCACTGTGCTGGTATGTCACTGCTGGCCATGTGCACTGTGTCATTCATTCCTTTACTGTGTCAAGAGCACAAGGGAGCAATGGCTTTGACTTTGCTAGTTTCAGGCATTTTATCGGATATGGCCTCCATAGCATGACTGGGATACTGTCTGGGTTCTAGGAGCCCCTGCTCAAAAATACAGGTGCAACTGCAGGCCTGATAGTTCCCTATGCATGTGTAAATACATATATTGAACATGCATGAACGGCCTGCTAAGTTGTACAAGAGATATGTGGTAACCTAATTGTTTTTACCAGAAGTGTTTTCACTGCAAATTGCTTTGGCTTTGCAGAGACCCCGCAGTCTTCCAGGGTAGAACCTCTCCAGGACACCACCCTTACTGTAACATCCTAGAGAGGTAGGGATTTGCAATGTTTCATAATATAAGAAACTTCATCTTCTTTTGAGATCGTACTTAGTTTGCTATCATATTTTGCACGAACAATTGGAAATATTTGGAAGAAAAGCTGTTTCAGACTGATTTGTCAACCACCCAAAGTTCAAAGCTCTGGTTATCTCTCGTATTAAAATGTTCTGTTGTTCCCTAAGGAAGAATTTTTCATTTCTGACAGGTCCATTGTCAAATAAAAATTGCCAGTGAGGGTAAGCCTTTGAAAAAATATGTTTTATTCATTAATTATTTTCTCTCATAACCTCTCTAAAGAAAATCAAATAGAGAAAATCCGCATTATAAAACTGCAACTTCATTCTCTCTCTACCAGTAAAGCTGTTGCAGTACAGCTCATTTCCCTTCCTACACCAAACTGGAGGAAACACAGTAACTCATAGAAGATATTATGCCTCAAAACTATGTTCTTCAGAAGTATTTTCCTTATTTATCTGATTGAAGGATCGAATGTACAGCGATGCCCACCCCACAATTCACATTTAGTCAGTTTTAAAATACTTTGTCATTTACATATGTTTTCACTAGATTGAGAATTAAAAAACCCACATTTTATGTAATTCCAGAAATAAACAATAGAAAGAGTCACATATATCTCCTGGGTTTAGTTCAGCAGGCCTGTGCTTGATCCTTGTGCCTCGGAAAGTGATATGTTTTCAGTGGTGAAGGGTTAAAAGAGGATACCAAACTATCTTCTGGAAATCATTAACTTACAAAGCCCCAAGAAGATAAAAGTTTCCATTTTCTAAAATGTAAATCTAAAACATATTCATTAGTATTGCAAAACAAACATGCAAATCTTCACCACTTGAAAAGCTCAGCTAAATATGTACAAGGGCAATACCCAAAAATACATCTGGTCCTCGGTTAGAAAACTTGCCTTTTTGGTTTTATCTAAAGAGCTTGTCTGTCTTCCATGGTTGGCTTCTTGGATTATTGCAATTCATAATAAGCCTTTTAGCTAAGGATGAAATAAACAAAGATAAAGTCTATGTCCTAGTTTTAAATGGTCCAGATGGGATGATTTTTCCATATGTTTAGCACACCAAATGTTTATTAATCATTACTAGCAGAACTCTGAAGACTGCAACAGTTTATTAAAGAGTTTATTAAAGAGGGCAGGGGATAACATTTACAGTTAGTATAATTTCTGCCCACCTCCCTAATCCTCCACGAGTGCGGGGTTTCATTTTGTAGGCACTCAGGTTTGGGGTTTGTGTGTGAGCGAGCATGTGCGTGTGCAGTTGTTATTACAAGGCAGGGAATTTCGGTTAACTGATCAAGAGAAGGTTTTGTGCCCTAATTTGGATACAATATCAGTCATGAGGAATGTGTTACATCATAACAATGACAGTGTGGGTAAAACTGGCAGTACTTGACTCGTTCTTCATCAGCGTGATTTACTTAGTGTCTGGCAATCTGTTTTTCACATGATGTTTGTTTCCCATAAACAGTTTCAACATGGGAGAGTATGGTGTCAAGATAACAGTCATATCATCAGTCACTGCAGAACATCTACATGGGCTGCCAAGAAAATGAGACTCTTTTATCTCTGGCTTCTCTAAGTGCTCGTGTTTTAGTGATTGTTTCTCATAACGTGCCTGATTGTTTTCTGAAACCTGACCGTCAGCAGCTCCATTATGTTGTCACCTCAACCTAAGTGAGCCGAGGGCTGTCAAGGAAGCGGGGCTGCCGGAGGAGCCAGGGAAAGGCTGCGGAGGGAGTGTCTTCCAGAGGCGGGGGAAACAGTGCTTAGAAAGTAGCACAACAATAGAGAGGATGGAAATAGAACCACAGACAAACACCAAAGAATCTGCGAGAGGTGCATTGCACCACACTGTTTTCCTGTGACCTTTCAAATCAAAAAGTTTGGGGTATTAGTCAGATAGGATGTGAAATTTTCCATTGCATTATGTATTCCTTGCGCTTATAAACAGTCTACGTTTGTTAGAAGCAGAATGAATGTAGCTTTAAATAACAAGTAGGCAGCAACAACTGAATCTCAAGGCATGTTTTGATGGAGCACAGCCATGACTTGAACTATAAACAGGAGAAAATAAGCCCAATCCTATTATTTCAATGAAATAACTCACCCTTTTATTGGAGATAATTTACATGGGCTTTGAGGTAGATTTATCTCATCCAAACAGAAGTGACTTATAGCCATATATACAGAATGCAAAGTGTACTTTTGATTTTAAAGAAAGGTATTTTGATTATTGCACGAGGCTACAGAAAAAGTTCCCTGAAGTCAGTAAATTCAACACCTGGTGAACACACATTTGCTCAAGACAGTTAGCCTGCCTGAGCCTGTTTCCAGCTTAACAAAGGGAACTAGAGGCTGAAAATGATTTTGGTACTTCTGGAAACATTACAGCTTATGGACTGCATTGAGACTGTGGCCTGAGGCAGGAGATGCACTGTGTCACATCCCTTCCAATCCTTTTTCCTTGAGGTACTACGAGCTCGTCTCACGAAGCAACAATGAAGCATAGCCGGCATCTCATTTTTAAGAAAGAGTGAGCCATTAAAGCATCCAGTCATGTCCTGGCACCTGCAAGGGAGCTGGCTGGATAAGAACCTCTGAATGGATCTTAATTTTGGCAAAAGTAAAAGTAAAACTTTGGACAAAATCAGTACAGCTCTGGTATGAAAACTCCACCCCATATTCCAGATGAAACGGAAAGTCCACAGGACAGCCTATTCACAAATGTCTGCTCGGGCTCGAGGAAAGCAGCAGCTGCAGTTGTCCAAAAGAGAAGCTTTTGGCTTGGCTTCTGCTTCATTCCTATAGCCTCTACTTCTGGGGCTTAGAAATATCTTGGCATCTTCTGGTTCCTCAATGTCCAAGAAGAACAGGACCTAATTTCCTATCCCAAAACATAGAATTGCTGATGCAAAACTCTAGAAAACATTACTATCATCTCTGGCACGGAAGCAAGGGATGAAATTCCTGTCAGCAAAAAAAAAAAAAAAAGTACAGCCATGATCAAGATTTTCTCCAGGCCATTATATAACTACTGTGCGTATATAATTACACAATAATATTATGGTCATCTTACAAAGACCAGTCTCTTTGACCCCCGGAACCAATCTATATTCCAGTTGCCCCTCCCATCCTCAGCCCCAAAATCTTTGGATCTTCATCTTTCTTTCTCTACCCCACCATTTTCCAGCCCAGCACTTGCACTGACCCCTTCATCTGATCCTATCGAAGAAGCTCAGCATTGCTACAGTCGTATTACAGGTAGGTAATTTTCTCCTTCTCTTCCATATTACTTCGAATGGAGAGAAATCTCCATGTTTTCATCTCCAAGTATCACAGTAGCCTCTGGAGATAACAGCAGTAATTGCTTGGAAAGTGCTACTCCATCCAGGAATGGAATATGCCCAATACATAATTTACATAGCGAAACAATCCTAGTTTGAAATTTCATTATAACCTACAAGGCCAAGTGCAACAACATTTGCAAAAAAGCCAAGATTCAAGTGAAACTGGACCAATTTACCATCTGGGGTGGAAAACTCATTCTTTTTCTGCTGAGTTTTGCTCTGCATCATGGGATCCATTTGAAGCCAAAACAGAAGGTAAACTCATATGATAGGGACCCTCATCAGTTGAAACATAAGAAAAACTTGCACGATCTTACAGAGATTATCTGCAGCTCAGTGTCTGTCTCCATTTCCAGTAAGAGCTTTTGCAGGTGAAGACAGAATAGGTGAAGGCACAAGAATGTATTAAATCTGACGTACGTTACAAAGGACTAAAACATGGGATACAGCAAACTGGCCACTGAATAACATATGTGCACACAATTTTCATTAATAAAAGCAAAATGTTACAAAGGAACAGAATACCCAATCATTTGGGGATTTTGTCATTCCTTCCTGTGATTCTCTATAACAGCATGTTACAATTATTTGTCAAGACCTCCTAATTTTTCCCAGAGATGAAACCTCGGAGCCTCAGGCAAGTCTTGGCATTGCAGGCAGCGCAGAATCCACAGAGACTTTGGACACAGTTTCCTCTTTACAGTTTCACCTGGATGCCAGCAGAGAACCAGCTGCTGTGCTTCAGCCAGCCGTGACAAACAGGAATGTCAGAGGAGCCACACAGCCACCTTCCTCACCACGCACCGACCTGAAGCTGACAAAGCTGTTCCAGAGAAAGATGAAGAATTATCTCCAGCTGTTTCTGGTGAACAGCTATCTCAAACTAGTGATTTTATAAGGCCTGTTTCCAGCCTCTGTTACGTAGTTTTCCTAGTGCCGTCAGCTGGAGAGCCTATAAACCTCCAATGAGGGCTCCCCAGTATGAAAAGCTTTGCTTTTTTAATTTCTTTTAAGTGATTTACAGCACTGCAAGCGTGGTGCTTTCTGTCCACATTTCCAAGTTTTTCCCCACATGCAGGGGTTGAAACGATTCCTGGTGCTGTGGGATTCCAGAAGAGCCAAGGACCAAATGCTGTGTAGATCTACCATGATGCTTCTTGTTTCTGATGGCCTTCAGATCCTGACACAAGTCAGGCACTTACATCCACTGATGTGATACCCCCGCCCTGGGTGTGAATAATGTCATTGCCATTACAGCTCCCTGGCTATCAAAAATATCTTACTTGCTCAAAAGTCTCTCTGCTTTTTCAGGATCTATGTGTCTCCCCTTCTTTCTAACCCCAACCAGCCAATCATCTGGGCCATGTTACTTGCAATGGCTGGTATAACGGGAATGCTGTGAGCACACATCTGAGCTTGAGACAGCATGCTGTATTTTTTGGCTTTACACTGGAACAAAGTGAGAGGAAGATGGGGATAGTGGTTTTATTTTATTATTTTTAATTTATTACATTATTTATTTGAAAAGCCTCTTCTAGAGACATCTGTGCCGCACAGAGGAACAAAAGCAGCTCAGGTGGAACTGACTCAAGCCATGCTGTTTTACATGCATTGAAGTACTCCTTTTTAAACAATGGCATGGACTTATTCCCACACTGGGAGCGATTTCACACAACCACACCATACTCCTTCTGCCTCAGAGTCACAACATACGAAAAATGCATTGCTGAAACAGAAGAATGACTAATAAGGGGATGTAAGTAATTTGTGTGCAAATAGCATGCAAAGAGCAGGACTGAGGCTGCATCTGAAGCCAAGTGTTCTGTAAATCAAGTCATACGGAGTGGGAAGTGATAAAGGGTGTGACCCATGAGAGAAAAGTCTAAATTAATTAGGAGAATCTCCTGCTGAATGATATATGGAAGATTTGACATCTAAAAAGGGGGAATGATGTTTCAAGTTTTGAGTTCAGTGTTTCAAGTACCACTACTGTGTGAGAGGTGCTCGCAGCCTGCCTCCCCAAACACACAGTTTGAAATACCCATGTTAGACCAATCCCAGCTTTGATCATTTTTGCAGAAACACCCTTTCACTCTATATCAAATTTGGAAATTGACAGTCTTGGCCTTCATTTCCTGGTATGAGTCTCCTGACAACAGACATCATCATGGCAACACCCCTGTCTTAATGCTCCTGAGGCTGTGACTAACGAAACAGAGGAGAGTAATAGATTTTTTTAGGCCAAATTACTTATTAAGGTCACCTACCCTGACCTCCTCTGTGCTGCATGCCACAGCAAGCAGAGACTGAACTCAGCACAAGAATGATTCTTTAGAATGGAAGCCAGAGCAGTGGGCCTTCTTCAGAGCAGCCCCAGCCAATGGCCATGGCCACTTGGCCACGGGGATACAGCCGGCAGGAGGAGGAAGAGGCTGCAAAGAGCAACAGCAAAGCACGAGTGTGAGTGGATGACACGCACATTTGCACACAACAGGTTGACTGGGATGCAATTGTTATCAGGCAACAAAGTCAGTCTCTAGCGAAAGGTCAGATGCTGCAGCTCTGCAGGACAGATGTCTCCCAAATGACGCATCTGTGTCAGATGTGCACCTCAAGTAATTGCAAGTCTGTGAGCCTGAAAGACTGCAAATGGTGTTCAAAGTCCAGAGCTGCTCTGTTCCACTAAGAGGGGCTGACAAGAAAAACCTGAATTCGGAAAAGCCCCAGTGAGAAGAAACAAGAGAGACCATTCCTTACATTAATCCAGGCCACAGAACATTTTCATTTCTCATTCTTCAGAAAGACTTTTGGAAGACAAACCTTGAAAGGAGAATCAAAGTCACCTGTGGCAGGATGGCCCTCAGGGCAATGCTCACTTATGCTCCAGAAATACTGCATGGCTTTTCTAACCACCAATATTTTTCAAGAAGCACTGGAATTCATGCATGAAAAATGAGATGGAAGTATGAAACATTGTTCTCAGATGTGTGGTGTTTTCAGATACATCTGATCCATTTGCTGAGCAGACTGCCTGAGCAGCTCTCAGCGCTGGGCGGAGGTTGGACCTTCAGAGATGACTGAAGATCTGTTCCGGCGCTGACCCTGGGCTCTGAGCAGTGTTCAGAGCAGGATGCGGGTCAGGATCACATGAGTGAACCACACTTTGGTCTTTCCTATGAGACCTGATCTGGATTTCAGGAAACCATCACCATCATTTTCCTGAAAAAACATTTTAGGATTTTTTTTTTTTTTTTTTAAAGAAAGTAAATACAAAAGACTGTATAAAACCCCAGTCATTACCAGAATAGAAGCATAATCTTTAAAATTACAAATATGTACATAATTGCTCAGACCTGATTATAGCTTTCTGTGTTTGCCTGGCTACAGATCTGACAATTCAGGGAGACCTTGGGCACTCAGATTGCTTTTTTTTTAATCAAATCACTGAGTTAAGTGTCTACATATAAACTCCTTGGAGCCTAAGTTTAGTGACCTATTTTTGAAAATTTTGTTCTATTTGCACTCAAGCAAAATTACCATCGGTGTAACACAAAAGGCTGTTATAGACTGCCCAGACTGAAAAATAGATTCTCATCACAGCTGCTTGGTGATGAACACCACCACACTGCGCTGAGCAGCTTGGCTATTAGGAAGGATTTCTTCTCCAAAAGAGTGGTGAGACATTGGCACAGGCTACACAGGGAGGTGGTGCAGTCATTGTCCTTGGAGGTGTTTAAGGAATGAGCAGATGTGGATTTAGGGACATGGTGTAGTGGGCAATATCAGGAGTAGGTGGAAGACTAGAATAGATGATCTTAGAGGTCTTCTCTAACCTTAAAGATTTTATGATTCTAAGACACTCTGCTGATGTCAGAGACACAAGCATTTCCCCCATCTTTTGAATAATTCCATCACATGGGCTGATGCTACCTCTCCCTCCTTCTCAGTATGGCACCCATCATCTCTCTTCAGCTGTCGCCAGTTTCAGAGCATCTGAAGGCAAGGTGGGATCTCCACCTGCCTTATTCAGATCGAATCTCTCCCCAAAGTCCAAGAGGATCTGAGTAGCTCCAAACACAATATTCTCTCTGTTCTCTATAGTATTGTCTGGAGTGCTGTGAAGGTGGCAGAGCATCTGCAGCCTCCCTGACACTGCAAGGTCCAGGAGTCCATGAGATATTCCTGCTTAATCCTCACTGAAGGGGGAAGAACAATTTTAGCGCATGGTGAAGTATTTGTTTAATTCCTTTTAGGTGCATGGTGCATTTTAATGAATAAAATATTGGATTACCTCATATAAACAAAGTTTAACACGATCATGAATCGAGGCCTGAGAGTACTCTCTGCAAACTATGAATTTGCCTTTGGGAAACTGGCAATGTTTGGCATTTCCTGACTATATATATTTTATGGAGTATATTATTCACAAACATAAAATGTGCATTAAATAAATGTAAAACTATGTCCAAAGCAGTGGGGTCATTAAAGATTCCATGGCACTTTATACTTATTGTGGGTGTTAGCCCTGGTCTCCTGGCCAAAATCAATTTGGCCATTACAGGCTGTTTGCCTAAATTCCCAAGCAGTTTTTGTCAGATGCCATATTCCTCACTTCCTCCTGAGACCATCGAGTAGCAGCATTGTGTGCTGCTCAACAGTGCCTGCGTTTCATCTTTTAAATTGCTGTAGTGGCCATGTCAGAAAAGGGAGCTTAAAAGACAGAAAATCTTAGTGGACACTTGGAAGGTTTTATTTGCTTTGGGTGGTTTATTTTTTGTTGTTGTTGTTTGTTCGGATTTTTGGTTGTTGGTAATTTTTTAAAATTATTATTTATCTGGTTTAAAAGTAAAACCAAGGAAAATGAAGACTTCCCCAAAATAAGGATATCTGCAGCCACATTGGAAAAATATGGTTACAAAATGTTCTTCTGCCCTGACCCAGTTACAACCTGAATTTAATTTGCTGCCTACATTGCCCATGGCTGTAATACATCTCGGGAGCATGCTATTCACATGATAAGGTCCAATCCAACACCCATTCCTTTCTGTGAGAGTCAGACTGCCGCTGCTAATAAGGATGGCATGATTCTCTCCTCGTCATTATGGCTGCTATCGTGTGCCAGAGTTTACATGTTCCCTTTAGGCACATGCTTTTAAAGAAAGAGTTTATTGTGCACTTCGGTGGAATCTGGAGCTGAAGCACAGAAGCCATATGTCAGGGGCTAGCTGTTTTTATATGGAGGTTTGCCATAGTTACAGCTGTAGGTAATTATTACAAATAATAATGACTAACATTTATGTAACAGCTTTCTCCAAGCATCTCAAATCACTCAGTAAGCCTTATATATTGATTACAAATCCTAAGCCAAATTCTGCTTTCATTCATATATGCACAACACTGATGGAAATCTCCACTGGGATTTAAATACGTAGGTAAGGGCAGAAATTAGTTCTATACATACACATATGTACATGTGCAACATGTATACACACACTCATGTAACTGTATAGAGATTGGTTCATTTACTGGCTGAAAACTGGAGAGTGACACATTTTAAGCAACATTCAGCAACAGAAAAAGCGAGTTGGGATTAATAAACATTTCCACAGAACAGTTTTCTTTGGAAAATTGGACTTCACTTTAATCAAAAAATGTCAGTGCAATTAATAGGCCAATCTCCAAAGAAACTAGAAATAAGTCAGTTTGTCTTCTTGATTTTTTTTTCTGAAAAACGAAACATCTTCACTTCACAAAATATTTCCATATTAACCAAAAAGCCATGTTATAATGAAAAAAGTAATAATGTGACATTTCCTTTTCTATCCCTTTTATTTTTTTCCCCTGAATGGACGGCCTGTGAGAAAACAGAGAGTGAACTTTCTCATTGACAGCAAAAACAAATCTAGTGGAGTAGAATTTCCCATGAAAATAAATTCAGTTTTCCAACCAGACCTACTCGGCAAAGAGATCAGGACACAGATAGCGAGCCTGAAGCCTTTGTTCTCCGCTATTTACATAAACCAGGAAGAATGGACAGAGGAGACTTTGCATCATCTTTGAACTTCCCACCTCTTTTAACCTTGGTTTAGCAGAAGTTGGCACCTGTGAGTTGCCGTAATACCTGCTTGCCAGTAAAAGAGAGGAAAACCAACTGTTTTTAAATAAAGCTCCTATATGGGAGAGTTTTGGATGAGCAGATCATAATCACCATAATTATGAGTTAATCAAAAAGCTGGAATAAGAAATGCAGCTCCTGAGAAATGTCCAGCAGTGAACATTCTCCCTAGCATTACAACATGCTTCCAGTCCCAGGCTCAATCATGGAGAGTCAGGACACCATTTCCCACAGTGTATTTCTGAAGATTTCCCATAGATGCATTGAGCAGGCCCAAGTCTGCTTAATGGAAAGAAAAAGATGAGTGCTCTAGGCAACATGGAGGCAGGCAAGCATGACAAATTTCAAGATTCTGGACAGCTTCAGAAACCAAAACTAAACAACACAAACTGGGGGGACAAAAAGTGCAGAGCATTTACTCTGCTACAATGATAAGAACATTTGGATTCCAAAACAACAGATGCCTTCTGCAATATCTATTACAATGAATGACACTGTATTATTTATTTCAGAAATTAAAAAACACCCTAGTGAATTATTCATCTCTTTCTGTGACTTAAGAGGAGATGGTATGGTACAGCACATCTTGTTATAATACACAGCAGCATTTTGATCCACAGATTTAAAGAATTTCAGATTGCTTAGAGATACATGAGGCTCCATGGTGGTATGTAACATAATTTCTCACACAGTCTACCCATTGGAACAACTCTTGCCTTAGAGGAGGTTAAGTGGTAATGCGAAACATGTTGTTTCCTATTGTGAAGTTTTAAAGAAATGCATTAACCACAATACTTAGATTTTTCCCTTCATTAATATTCTAGTTCTATATACGCTACTAACAGGCAACTCTGGGACAGCTCAGACAGCCTGGCTGATATATAATAAAAACAAGGGCCCTTGCTAGCTCAAAGCATTGAAGTTTTTGAGCAGAAATACTCCACTGACTTCAGAAGAATTCCTCCTTATTTACTGAGGTACGTGTGACAAGAGAATCAGGCTGAAAGCCATTGTATTGACAGTTTAAAAAATTTCACTTTAATCTCCACAGAGAAACATAATAGTTGTGATTTCCATTTAAAACATATCTATTTTGATGAAATATAAAGAAATATGTTTTAACAAGACACTGTACCATTTTCAATCTTCACAAAAGCATAGATCACATTTTAGAGAGGCATTGTGAAATATTTTTAATGAAACATGCACAAAGGTCCTCCCTCTGAGAAACCTACCAGACTAATACATCAATAGAAAGGGAAAATTAGATGTGAAAACAAACTCTGGTTACATGATGATAGGAAGCACTAGCTAGCCTAGAGGAAAGGAAAGGTTTGGAATTTAATGCAAAATTTAACTCTTCCTTTGACACAGGCAATTTTCAATGCTTCTTTGGTTACGAAATCCACAGATCTGAAGACTTTTTGTAGAGGAGATGAGTGTAAAATAAACTATTTTTGGAAACATCTCAAACGTTTGACAGGCTTGAAAGAGCAAGTCTCTTATTAAGGATTATAAAGAGAGGCCTATCTCCAATTTTGATTTTTCCCAACATCACTGATCTCAAATCACCCATGAAAAGATACATTTTCTTCCTGTAGCATTTTTGTTTGTCCAGCTAATGCTTGGATCATCAGCTGTATTTGTGAAGGGAGAATATATGCAAGGAGTTTTATGCTACCATGTTCTCATTTGATTCTGATTATAAAACTGATCTGTCCTAGAAAGGGATGAGGTGGGAATGGTACTGATCATCTGCCATGGCACGTTGGGAACTGATCCAGCTAAGGATCTGGAGCAGAACATGCTGTAGGATTGGGCTGAGCACCTTAGATCTCACACAACCACTAACCATGCTAAGCGCTAAGGCTCATATTCTGCAGAGTTTCAGTTCCTCAACCATGAAACAGATAGATAGAAAATCTTCCCTTATTACCATTTTATTTCCATCCTATTACCATCCTATTGCTATCCTTATTCTCTCCTAATAGTTTTAGTATACAATATTTTGTGAGAATTGATTCCTACCGAATGGCTGAACTGCACTTCACACAGTGAAGTCCCCAGCGTCCAGTGGTGCCTTTTGCAATACAAATAAACTATGGTGATAAATATGTCTCCTGAGGAACAAGTTTCTCTGAGCCAATGGAGCTCTGAGCAGTCCCCTTAGGCAAATTCACCCTTTCATTCTTAGCATTTAAAACTCATTTTATGAGCTGGTTATAAGCTTATAATGTTTAATCTTTGCCTAATACTTTTTATGGGGTCCTTGTGGATGAGGGGAGCACTTAGAGGGAAAGTCAGGCTACATGAAAACTGCCGAAAGCAAGAGCTGGGAGGACCAGTTAGATGAGAATTTGGGAATAATCCTGTGGGTCCTTAACACCAGAACTTGAAAATGAGGGAATTAAGGCTCTTTATTGCTATTCCGCATTTTTTTCCAACTCCTGTTTTGGGCCATGAATGTTTCCATTTTAGCCAAAGCAGATACACTAATGGCTGGATGGTCCATGCAGTTCTTTTACTGTCTCATAATAAAGGCAACATTAACTTGCTTTATCAAAGCCTTAACTAATTGCAGAGAGGATATTCAGCCCTTAAAGATGCACTCACTGTTACCAGAGGCATCCAGAGAGCAGGCTGACCTTTAGTCCTATTGCATCACTCACAAGGTAACTCTGTTCACTTCTCTTCTTAGTTGCTGGTCCTCATGGGAAGCATCTCAATAACCACACAGAATCACAGAATCACAGAATGGCCAGGGTTGGAAGGGACCTCAAGGATCATGAATCTCCAACCCCTCTGCCACATGCAGGGCCAGCAACCTCCCCATTTAATACTAGACCAGGCTGCCCAGGGCCCCATCCAATCTGGCCTTGAACACCTCAAGGGACGGACATCCACAGCCTCTCTGGGCAGCCTGTTCCAGCACTTCACTGCTCTCTCTGTAAAGAACTTCCCCTTGACATCCAACCTAAATCTTCCCTCCCTCAACTTAAAACCATTTCCCCTTGTCCTGCTGTTATCTACCCAAAGAATTGATAATGCTTGACCACTATGAAATGCTACTCTTTTTTGCCCAAGGGAAAGAAGCTTGTTCTTTCTGAAGTGGTGGGTTGCAATCTCGGCTCAGTCCCTACTAATTTTCTACAGCAGCATCACTCCCCTCATCTGCACAAAGACCTTTTCTTCCCCCCACATCCAGCCCTTTCTGGACCTCCTCCATGAGCCTGTGATGGGTGAGGTCTTCCAGGACAAAGCAGAGCTCATGTTCTTGCAGAAAAGGAGAGCCTTGCTGACTATGAGAGACTTTGGGTCACGGCCTCTGCATCCCCGCCTTTCACTTCTGTGTGCTGCTGTCTGTATGTAAAAACATTTGTTCCCACACACTGGATGGTGTGTGCACCAACAGTGCATGCACCCATGGACATCCTCCATCATCTTCACAGAAGACATGGACATCTTCACATCCATCTTCTGCACCTACACAAGCATTTTTCTGCAACACCACCTCACATTTCAGAGCTTTGTAAACACCAGTGAACTTGCATGGCAGAGCCAACTGAGCTCACAAACAGAGCTCTGTGAGATGTGCCTTCTCAGAAGACTCCAAGCCTTCCATAAATCTTCTGTCACCACCCAGGAAAGCCCTCTGGCTTTTCCAGAATCATTCTGAACAGAGTCAGAGCAGTCACAACCACTACCTGCACACATAAGGAGTACCAAGACATTCAGCCACGTGAACCCCGATCTCTCATCCACCAAGGCTTTCTGCTCAACATTGCTGGTTCTAGTGATCACACAAACACTGCAAGATGCCCTACTCTTTGCCCTAATATAGCTCAGTGGAAAAAATAAATAAATAAATAATACATCCTTCCCTTTTGGAAACATGAGCTAAATCTCATTCACTTTTATTGAAAATAACACATTATTTCAACTAGTTCCCCTAGCTCCTACAGAGCAGGTGCCTCTGGCTGGTTATAAATCAAGCTCAGCTACTGTTTTGATCACACATAAATATCTGCCCTGCTTTTACCTCAGTTATGCTTCCCGTAGCCATTAGAAGCACAACGCAGTGTGAAATTGCCTACATGAACTGGAAATTTTGACTTTTATCAATCTCAGAAAAAAACTGCCGGCTCTCATGTCACACCCAAATGACACCAGTGATAGACAAAACCATGATGTGTAAATGTAGACTCATTACAGTGACAGAGCACAGAGCCCTGGATACTCACTCAAGATGTCTACCTGGGTGAAAATAAGCAGGAATTATTTGGTTGATTCAGATCAAATGCTGCAAAAACCGCAGAGATTATTTACGTTGAAAAGAAGAATTTTGGCTCATAAAGTACTTTTAAGCAGTTTTCCTCATGCCATAGTCACAGGATTGCAGTAGGCAGTAATTATTCCAGTCTTTAATACAGACTTTATCTCCCCTCCTTTTTCTCCTCCTGCAGAGAAAAAAAAAATATAGGTAGTAATTTTCCTTCATTGGCCAACACACGGCTGTGTGTGAAGAATGTTCTCTGGTTATCCAGCACGATGTAGGCTTTGATGGATGGAAATAAAAGATCATTCTCTGCAAGCTGGAGCTGAAATGTTAGCCTTTGAGAGCAAAGGTTATTTTATCAGGAAATAAATCAGAGCCCTCTTTCATTACTGTTTTTTTCCGAGCTCATCTCAGTGATGACTAGGGTGTGTGTTCAGACCACAGGAATCTGAAGAACCACCCAGTCGCTTCATCAGTCCTAGAAGACGACAGCGTTCAGAGTCAAAGCAGCACCATCCTGGATTTTTTTTTCTCTTTCAGTCTTATTTCTGTTTGTTTGTTTGGATGTTCTCATTTATAGGCTGGTGGTTACAGCTCATTTGGTGGATCCTGAGCCAAGCAGTGCTGGGTTTTGCTCCCAGCAGCCAGTCCCCTGGGTGGCTGTGCTGCGATATGCCAGCCTGGAGCTCTTCCTGATGGGTCCCCTGGGAGCACTGCATCTGAGGCCCTTTCTGAATATTCATATTCATGATTCTCCAGTGTATGTCCTCAAAGGAGAGGCTCTGCCCCATTGTTTGACACAGCTTCTCCCTCTGGCTCTCACCTCTCCACGAGCTCATTTGTGACAGAGATGGTGTGATGGCTACAGAGGTGGTTGCCCCACCGACACTGGGGTCATGGCTTTGAAGCCTCCAGACCCCCACAGAGAGGAAGGAGACGTGTTCTAGAACTTTATTCCTTGAGGGGAGGAGGATGGACACCAGTACAAGACTAGACATGCCTAAAGCTGGGGGAAAGGGAAGGCCCATTGAGAGCAATGTGTGAGGAGAGAAAAGGGGAAGAATTTGGAGAGAAATGCACAAATGGTAAAGGTAGAAGACACAAGAACAAACCAGTACATATACCGGCATCCTCGAGGGGTGTTGGGCACAGCAATCCCCTGACAGCCAGCGGGACAAAAACAACATGGGCGGGGGGGGGGGGGGGGGGGGGGGGGGGGG
>JAPSGF010000032.1:1211283-1384311 GCA_035772895.1 Perdix hodgsoniae
GGGGGGGGGGGGGGGGGGGGGGGGGGGGGGGGGGGGCGGGGGCAGGATCTGAATACATAAGGCAGAAAGGAGGGTAAATAAAGGGCTTGGCCAGGGAGCCAAGCCCACGTACCTTCCACAGACACTGGCCTGTAGCGCTTTCCTACCTCAAAACCTGAAATAAACTTGGATACCACACCTTCAAGAAAAGATACAGCTATTTATAAACATTCCAGCTATGCCTTTGATGCTATTTCAAAATCCTAAGATATAATTTAGTTAAAAAAAAATAAGAGTGTAAGAGAAGATGAGAAAAAAGAAAAAAGAGTTTAAAAACAGAAATAAAGTGCTACCATCATATTTTTCTACTGACCTACAGGCCTCATTTAGCCCCAGCTTCCCGGCAATCAGATTTTTAATTTGTTGATTTATCACTGAATTTTTATACAATTAAACGTGTATCTTTTCAGATATAAATTTTATAGTTATCAGCTGTTAAACACGCATCTCTCCTGCCCCTCTGGGAAAGAGAAGAGCTATCACCATTTTGCACATGGCGAAGCTAAGGCATCAACACGCTTGACGACATGTCAAGTCTGCCAAAGCAAGCCTATGTCAGAGATAAGGCAAGAGCACAGGACTGCTTCGTTTTCAGGTCTGGTGCTAAATGTCAAGCTTTTCTTTTTAATCTATTTTACTGCAACCTGGCAATGATTGTAAGTCTGACTGAAGAAATAAGATCTTCAAATTGAATCTCTTAGTGATCTTGCTGTGACTCCTACATTTATTTTATACAAATATCCAGCCAGACATGGAGCTTTCATTTTTTCTTGACAAGACTGTAGGTTAAATAATGTCTTAATTATCAGATATACCTACATCTTTTTGGAGGTCTCCTTTTTCCATCACAAACATCACAAAGGAGCTGCAAGATCCAAGATTTAAAAGTGTCATTGATCAAGAACCATGCAAAGATATTAGTCACCACAAAAGACTCTTTTGGGTAAAACATGAAGAATTTATGCAAACAGTTCATCTCATCATGGCATCTTCTGTTTATCTGTATTTTGCACAGCTTGTAGACATTCTGTTTGGCAAAAATCTCTCACTACCTTCTAATACATGAATACACATAGGAACTCATTAGCAGCCTCCGTGTGATAAAAAATACTTGGTATTTGAAAGCTCTCAGAAATGATACACTGCAGCTATCCAAATGTCATTACAGAAAGGATAGCAACAACTTTGAGGTTCATTGGCTTACAAATTGCAAAAGATGGGTGCACATGCTCTGTGTATTCCCACCTGTCCTGAGAAGTCTCTGACAGAAGTTTTGCTGGAGTAGCAAATAACCTGTTTGGGCAGCATACAGTCTTCCCAATCTTCTTTCATCATCCTGAGGAAGCACATCAGATCTGGTACATTTTAGAAGGCAGCATTTTAACCACAGCTTTGACCTTTTCTGATCCTGGCCTTGTGCCTTCTGTATCAATCACATGCTATGAGAACAGCAGCTAAGTTTATCACAGCATACATTTTCCTCTATCTAATTACAGTCCTGCAGTCTAAATTATCTGCACAGCTTTGTTTGAAGTTTATAATGCGTGCTTTGAATGTCCCTTAAACTTCCCACCGGTCTTGGAAACCTTCCTCTGATCAGCTTTGAAAGCCTTCTTTGAAAGCCATGGTACCGAGCAGGAAACAACAAGCTCAGGACAAGCGTGCCAAATCACAGCATTCGCACCTATGTAGAGCAAACTACATTGTGTTAAAGACTATTGCAGGTCATCCAGAGGAGAACTATGATGATGGGGGGGTGGGTCTGGATGTCAAGACATGTGAGGAGCAGCTGAGGTCCCTGAGTGTCTCAGTGCAGAGCAGAGAAGCTGAAGGGAGGCCTGATGGCAGCTGCAGCTCCACAAAGGGAGCGGAGGGCAGCGCTGAGCTCGGCTCTGTGTGACAGCGATGGGGCCGAGGGAGCGGCATGGAGCTGTGTTGGGGAGGGGCGGGTGGGGGTCAGGGACAGGGTCTGCACCAGGGGGTGGTGGGCAATGAACAGGACAGTGGTAATGGCACCAAATCAGCTGAAGTTCAAGAAGCATTTGGGCAATGCTCATGTGGAGCCAGGACCCTTACAGCTCCCTTCCAACTCTACATTTTTCCCCTTTCACTCCAGAAGCATTGTCTCCATTCTTCTCTCTCTTTAAGGCCTGTCTAGTGCATAGCTAATACAAAATAAAAGCTTCTAGGCATCAGAGCCTTTCTGTCTAGGAGCTCTGAGAAATGCATCTGTGGCTCCACAGCCCCACAGAGGGTGCTCCATCACCCCCTGCTCCTGCACAGGGCTGCCTCCATACCCGCTGAGCGCAACATTTGTGACAGACTGAGTGCGTGCCATGGGCTGGGGGGAGGGGGAGACACACCAAAGTATACCATGAGCAGACATCTCTTAAACACCGTTTTCAAAATGCCTGAAGGATTATTCACCTCATTTTAAATACATACGGGATGTTAGACTTGCTTAAATATATCTTTCACTGAAGACTGGACAAGTTCCAACAAAGTCATCCATGCTGTTGAGGTAAATGATATGCAATTTATGACCATTTCTTATTTTATTGAACAGAAAAAAGGAACAACAGAAACTGTCATTGCTAGAAAAAAAAAAAAAGAAAAGAAAAAAAAGAAAAAAAAATCATCTTCCTAGAAGAAAACACATATTTACTTAATATTATGGCTGCAATACAAACTAAGAGAAGCCAAGCGATTCAAAGTCAAGGCTACCCTTCATGCTCTTACCCCAGTAGCTATATCAGGTAAGAGTGGAGTGCCAGACATAACTTGCATTTCTTATCCAGTGCTGGTTAATGTACCAATTTGTACATTATAGAAACAGGCTTCCTCTGTTGAGTCAAACCCTTTCCTGATTTTGCAGTGCCCACAATAAGCACTCAGAACTATCCTTTTTCTGAGCCTTTTATCTCTCGCTTTTTTTTTTTCTTTTCTTTTTTTAGCGTATTCTTTCAGATTTGGACAACTCTGTGCTCTGGCTCCCTCCCTTGACTTCTCTTGGCTCAGGTCCCTGGGCTCACTGACCCTCTCAGACCGCAGTCACAGCTAATGTGAAGACAAACCTGGTCGTTAAGCACCCAATGGGCTTTCCTGGCCATTTTACTTAGGGCCCAGCAGGAATGAGAGCAGCTATGGCCATTCTGGTGCCATTCAAATGGCATTATTCCTGATTTTTCTCCCCCGTAACACAGACTAAGCTCAGGAGTTCTTAGGTCCTGCCAGCCTGTCACAGCAGAAGATAGCAAGCCCTCATCTACAAACTTGAATATTATTTACCATATATATTGCATTACATTAATACCTGAACCACAGACCACGCCCCCACTGTGCTAGGTGCTATGGAACCTCAGAAATGAAGGATGATTCCCACTCTGACAAGCATACTGGGAGGAAAAGTTGACCTTGCCGTTCCATAAGAGCTCTGTTCGTTGTCCTGAACCAGTATCACCACATACCAGCAAATATCATTTCCCAGTATATTTTTCAGTGTTTTGTCAAGGGAATATGATCTTACAGCAGCACAAAAGGAAGAGAGAAGGGAATGTGAAGGGACAAGAAAAGTGCCCCATTAAGGGTTTGTGGGAGTAATGGCTTACACTTGAATTCAGTGCATGCTGGCTGACAGGCAAGAGGATTAAAGGGTTGCATACCAAGTAGAATTAAGAAGTGCTAGTTTTCCTAGCTCCTATAATTTGTAAAGAACGGAAAGAAAAAAAAAATCTCATGGAATTAATCTATTTCTTATGCTCATTCCAGCTGTGTTTAATTTACTCTTCGCTATTTCTCCCCTCTGATCGAGGAATGCTGTATCCTTACATTCATATTTCCCCTCAAAATCCCTGTGTTGAGCAGAACTTTTCTTAATTGCTTTAATATGCTGTATTCTGGGCTGGGAGAAGCTGATCCAGAGTGACAAGGTCTGCCTCTGCCCCACTTCATGGCAGCACCGGGCTCCTTGTCCTTTCCCTGCACTATTCCATTCCACCTGGTGCTGCACATGTGAAGAATGGATGCCCACTGCTTGACACAGTCACACCAAGCAACGTGCAACAAAGCGAGAATGCTCCCCTCTGTCTGGATTGCTTTTGCTCATGGATTAAAAGGCAACATAAAGGCCTCTGGGTGGCTCATCAGTGATGTAGCAACCTACATCCCAGATGGACAAGGACTGGGAGAAATGCTGAGCCAGTTAGGTAACGGGATTGCAAAATAGAGAGGAGCCAGGGAAGAGGGTTTATCATTTCTGTTTGTGTGTGTTAACCTGGAACCAGCCTGTAGAGGGTTTGTGGATGGAGCCTCTTGGCTCTATCCCAGCATGGTCTTGCACATGTCCCAAGAGCTGCCAAAGGAACATCAGCACTGCAGGCAGCACTTGGCAGTCTGAGTGTTGGCAGCTAGGATTGATGCCACAAGGAGACCTTCTGGTAGACTCATCAAGGCCCTTCCACCATACTAGGTGGAGTAATGACACTCATATCTCAGCCAGAACCAGGACAAGGATGAATCTTCCCCCACCTCCATCTACTACCAACTCATCTTGTAGATGGTGCATTGCAAGTCCATGAGAGACTTCTGCTCCTCAAGTGAGCCAAGAGTTTCCAAAAGCTGTGTACCCATGATTTTATTTTTTCTTATGATCCAAACATTTCACTATGTAACAGGATTCAATATCTAAGCCAAAGTGTTATTTCTTCCAGCAAGAGGATGTGTCCATGCAGAAGGAACAGACCTCCCCAAGGATGAGCCACCAAGGGCTGATATATCTGGCCCTCTCCATAATGACCAGACTTAAGACAACACAGCACTTTGCCAAAATAATCACCTCCATGCTAGCCATGCTCTCACACTCTGTGTAAGTCATTACGCCTAACTTATGTGGCAGATACATGCAGCAAAATGGGAATTGCATAGCAATTTATGGAGGCTAGGATGAATGTTCTGGCCAACAATTTTCCCCCTCAGGAAGCTTCCTTGCACGTATTTCCCCCTGTCTCAGTCCTGCCCCTGCCTATGCTCAGCCTTACTCTTGTGCCCCTTGCTAGGAGTCTGCAGAGAATCCTTTCCCAGGCTTTGGGGCTCATTGCTCCTCTGTTTGGAAATTGTTCTCGGGAAGCTTCGGACTGAATGTGTGGCAGGACTTTTATTTTTTTCCCCTTAAGTTTCCCATTTTGGCTATTCCAGAGGCAGCCCAACAACCATAAATAGACCAAAATCCAACAAGGGAGAAAAAATAAAGAAGAAAAGCAGGCAAGTTAGATGATGACGTGAAGTTATGCAGCACAACCGGGAAGTTGACAAAGAGGTAAATTATGTGGCCTTCAGCAGGGGCAGCTAACAGCAGTGTGCACGCCGCACCTTGCCCTCAGCTTGGGGATGGCCAACACGCAGGAGACCGTCGTCTGCCACGAGCTGCTGGGCTGCTGCATGCCAGGGGACACCGGCACTGCCGTGCCCACAAACCTGGGGTTTCCTCCTCCAGCAGCCACAGGCATGCTCCACCACTGGCTGGCTGGCTGGCTGCTGCTATTTATGCCACGATTTTCTAAAAATGTGCCTTGGCCTAGAAGCCCAGAGCGTTGCCAACCTCCTTCTTTAATAAAAGTAACAACAGCAAGGTATTGAAAATCACAAGGCATTTAGAAATATACAGAGTCCTTTATGGGTGAAATAATCTAATAGACAAGCTGTTGTTAATTTACAGCCTCAATTTTCAGACACACTTCTTGAGTCAAAAGTACTTCCTGCTCCATAATTCCTACAGGGACACAGGTGGCCCAAATTGCAGTATACATCTACTGTACATTAAAATGTATTTCGGACTTAGCTTAAACATTTCTGAAATCTCAAGTTTATGTCTAGACTATTTTAATCAGCTAAATGTCATAATAAGCCATATGTTGGGCTTGATAGGTTACATATACCAGCCCTGCTCATAAAGTATCAAAAGGTGTTTTTAAAAAGGAGTCTGTGTTTGTTTTACCAGGAATATGGTGCTTTTAGTCAGTCGTATCAAACCTACTAGCAGAGTGCACAGGTTCTGACGTAACTCCTGGGAATGAGGAGGCCATGGTGACCGTGGTGTAGGGAACAGAGATGGCTTAGTCTGGGGCACCACTCCACTGCCTGGAGACACCGACCACCAGCACCTTTACACTGGGCCTGGAGCATTTGGGCTGGACCCCTCCATGTAGGATTAAAGGGCACCCTTCGCATCCTTATGGTGTCAGGGACACATCCTCTGATTTGCATCAAAAGAAGGCTTTTGCCCATAAAGCTCTGCCGCCACCAAATTAAACTAATTAAGCATAGCAGCACAAAATAAATCATGCATTTTCTGGTGGAAAATAGCAAAAAATCAAAGCCTCCTGAGCGCTGTTACGGCACCAGCCAGAGTGCCCAGCTGGAAGCACCCCACAGCCCAGCACTGCTCCGTGCTGGTTCCCCACCTCAGCTGAAAGGGATCCTCTGTGTGCCCCGTGCCGCTGAGGGCCTATGGCACATAGACACGTAGCCTGGCCTGCCTCCAGCCATGAGTGGGGATACACATGCACACGAATTCATCACACTGTCGTGGGAGATTGTTTCCTTATGCAAAGCTGGCTCCCTTCTGGACGCAGAAATTCCCCTTCTGCTTCCAACCGCTGCCACCAGGCGGGCTTGCAGCCCCTCCCCAGCACCCTGACCACCAGAAATACTTGGTGGCTGTGGGCCAGGCAGAGGTCTGCGTGCTCTCACTGCACGGATAGCTCAAAGCACTTCTTACCTGGAAAACCACACACGGCCCCAGACAGAACACATGTGCCTGGTGCAGCAGAGGATGTGCCGGGGGTTTCATTGGCAGGAACTTGCCCCTGGAAGATCCCCAGTGACTCAAGGTACACAGAGTGGAGCTTAAAGAGCATTTTAATTATAGACTTTCCTTAGGAAAAACAGTCCATTCAGTGCACTGGGGTCCCCAGGGGCAACACCTGAACTGTAGCTATAAGCAGGGCATCCCTCTAGTTACCACAGCTCCACGGGATGAGAGGTTTGGGGTACTAGTTGGAGTGGCCCACAAGCTGTGTTTTAGCCTCCACAGCCCCCAACTCTTTGGCTCCTGGGTAATTTCACTGTGTCCTTTCCAGATGCACTTTTTCTTCCTCCTTTTTACAAGCCTCCAGGGCACAAAGGGAGAGAGAAAGTCAGGCTCTCATTCTGCAAACAAAGTGCAGTGCCTCTGCAGGATGTGAAATACGGTCCGGCAGGTGAAACCAGGCAGCAGTACAGCCTGCCCGTGGTATCAGGTAAGAATACTGCCTATTTTAAAAATATATTTTCCTGTCAGTGTCTCCACCACAAAACATAAATCCTTACGTGATCCTATTTTTTCAGGATCCCTCTGTTTGCCAGCAGTAAACATCTGAGAGCTGTTTTTATTTCCACAGCACTTTATTGCTGGGCAAATACCATAATTTTCAGTCTCTACAAACAAAGAGAGATCCTCATCCACCCAGTTTGTTACTATACTTGGTGGGCAGAGGGATGTAGTAAAAGTCATGATTCCCCTCTGCCCAAAGTGGAATTCCAGTTTTTAACTCTTTCCCTGCCTGTGCAGGCAATGGTCATTTTCCCTAAAACTGGCTGGTCAATTTGAGCTCCAGTCTGAAAATCCATCTCGCTTTTTCTCATATTTACTATGTGCAGACACCAGGGGAAGGAACAGCTGGGCAGAGACTGAGCTACATCACCAGCCCACAGAAATTGTCGTGTCTTTATTGAAGGTGCCATTCTGAAGACATGAGCTATTTGCATTTGTGGTCTTAGATATAATGATTAGTCCATGTTCAGGAGCTACAGCTGGTCATTTCACTTCCTTGGTTTCCTATTTTGGTTGCAAAGATCCAGGACTATGTCACTACAGTGTAGGTTAGCCCAGTGTCTTCCTGTCTATCTCTATATGCCTGGCCTTGAGGAGAGAGCTCATTGTTCCAGCAGTGAGCTTCCTTGGTGTGCGTGTACTACTTAAGGGACAACACTAGCTGAATCCAAGTACTTCCCAAGCTGTTATTGGTACAGATGGATCAGCTCCTGGAACTGAAGGCAGACAAGAGAATGTCATAATTCTACAGTTCTAAATGATTTGATTCCTAATCTAGGTGATCAGGTACCAAGGAAGAAAAGCAGGACATAACTAGGTATAAGGTGGAAAGAGGAAACTATCACATGGATCCGTTTTCTCAAAGACATGGCTTGGCTGGGATGGGGACTTCTAGTTTTATGCAGAAGCAAATTAAGATGTCATATCAAGAGTAAGGAAAGGGATAGGGAAATAAATGCTTTAATTTCATCAATAAATAGAGGCCAAATTCTGTTGTTATATCAACGTATATATTGAGTTGTGCTGCTATAATCACTAGGATTATGTGTGAGTTTTCATCCCCTTCTACCTGTTAATGCTTTCTTGTTTAAACAGTTCACAGTGGCACAGAGGTGAAGGTCAGTCCAGGAGGGACCAAATCCAATTAATTAAGGCTTCTCAAATGCTTAATGTAACATGCAACAGTCTGACAAAGCTCCCTGTATATTCATTATGGAAATGAAGTGCTTTGAGAGACCTCTGGGGGTGAATTCTGGCTGTATCCATAACAGGAGCCCAGGAAGAACTGCCAGTTCCCAGGTCCAGATGCATAGCTCAGCCACCACTTTTCCTTTCTGCAGGAAGGAAATCCAGGTATGGAGGCTGGGAGTTAACAGTATCCCCCACACCTACCTGAAGGGAAAACCAAGGCTGAGGCACCAGCTTTGCCTGTCTAAATGTAGTTCTACAGTTAATCAGGTGCTTGTATAGGGAGACCCAGATCACTTTAGCTTCGCATCTAGCTTTCCTGTCACTTAGATCTACCACTTTTCTTCCAGATGAAGGGAGCTGAGCACAGCTGTTAACGAAGATTAAACCCTGGAGTTCAGTCTTACACCTGAACAGGCAAAGGACACCTCGCCATGCAATCCTACAATTATACTGAGACATCTTCATTTAAACATTGTAATGCACTTTCTTGACAGAAAACATTTTCATAAAAAGTTGCATTGCTTGTATCGTTGAAACGACCTACATGTTGTGTTTGTTGGTTTTTAGTCTTGTTTTTGTTGTTTTGGTTTTTTTTCCAAAATCAAATGCTGGTGCAGAGTATTCCCATTTTTAATTTATTTCTCATTACAAGCTTTTTTTTCTTTCCTGAAAGTATCTTTGCTTTCATTTTTGAGGGTCTTTTGAGATTTCCTTTTTTAAACTTCCAGCTATGATGATATTTTTAACAAGCAGCAATTATAAAACACAATACCTGATAGCTTCCCAGACAGATGGATCACAAGAGAGTGTAATTGGAGGTGGGTAGGAAATTACACCCTACTACTCACATATGCCTCTGTTCCTTAGACAGA
Organism: Perdix hodgsoniae; assembly: GCA_035772895.1. Taxonomy (NCBI): domain Eukaryota; kingdom Metazoa; phylum Chordata; class Aves; order Galliformes; family Phasianidae; genus Perdix; species Perdix hodgsoniae. The sequence continues at coordinate 1,220,755 of JAPSGF010000032.1, forward strand.
GACACATCTTCTGATCCTTGAGAGCTCTTTAATCTAACAAGCACAGAGAGAAGAAAATATCCTGCTTGTTTCTACACTGAATGTTGTTGACTACAACTCTGTCAATCAGCACAACTCATTTCAATTAGGTTTTAGATAGTAGATTTTGACAAATCACCGTCTGTTAGAGCAAAGTTGCTCTTGGAACACATTGCTAAATGGTGTGATGCATTTTCCTTTATTTATCCAGTCCTGACTCAAAGTCTCTATTTGTCTAAAATATGTGCTGCGGTTTCATCATAAATTGTTACAATGGGAGCAGTTTTCATAGTGCAAAATCTATGGCTTGTGCAATACTAGTCAAAACAGGAGTAAATATTGCAGAAAAAAAAACCTCAGCCCCCCTGTTCTGAAGTGACCTGGGACCACAAACACAACCATCTTGCTTTAGGTTTTATGTTCCTACGTATGAAGTAAGGACATGAGTCTGGTATATCACTTGAGCATTCCTGAACATGCTGAAGTTATACCTAATCTGGTGAAATCTCACGTTCAACAAGACAAAGTGCCACATTCTGCACTTTGGCCATAACAACCGCAGGCAACACTACGGGCTTGGAGCAGAGTGACTGGGAGACTGTGTAGAAGAAACAGACCTGGGGTTGTTGGTCAGCACTCGGCCAAACATGAGCCAGCAGTGCCCAGGTAGCCAAGAAGGCCAATGGCATCCTGGCTTGTATCAGAAGTAGTGTTGCCAGCAGGAGCAAAGAAGTGATCACCCCTCTGTACATAGCTCCGGTGAGGCTGCGCCTTGAGTCCTGTGTTCAGTGTTGAGCTTCTCACTACAAGATAGACATTGAGGCCCTGGAGTGTGTCCAGAGAAGGGCATCAAAGCTGTGAAGGGTCTGGAGCACAAGTTTTATGGGGAGCATCTGAGGGAGATGGGATTGTTTAGTTTGGAGTAAAGGAGTCTCAGGGGAGACCTCATTGCTCTCTATAACTGCCTGACGGGTGGTTGTGGTGAGTATGTAGCCCACATAACTAGCAACAGGACTAGGCCTCAAGTTGTGCCAGGGAAGATTCAGGTTGGACACTAGGACCTTCTCTGAAAGAGTGTTCAGGTGCTGGAATGAGCTGCCCAGGGAGGTGGTGGAGTCACCATCCTTGGAGGTGTTCAATAAATGTTTAGATGTTGTACTAAGGGACATGTTGTAGTGGGGAAAATATTGGTGGTACGTGGATAGTTGGACTGGATGATGTTGGAGGTTCTTTTCCAATCATGTTGATTCTACGATTTCTACTGTTTTTGGATAATTTCTTTTTCCAGAAATAACCTGTTCAATTGTACAGTGCACGTCTCACACCACCAAACAGAAGAGCCCCAATGCGCCCATTAGAGACGTGAGCCCCCAGCATGGCATCCAAAATAACATCAATCTCATTCTGGGTATGATCCAGAGTGATGGGTCCATGGAGGACTCTTTGGGGCACTACACAGTCCAGGGGGTCCTTGCTGTGGAAGATGGGGCTTATTATGGGATGCCAAAAAGAGCATTCTAGAATTGTGTAATACTTATTATGGGATGCCTAGAGGAGGAATCAAAGGCTGGGAAAAGATTTGTGCATCTATTGGGAACAGACACTCCATCTCTCTGGGGGACATGGAGCTGCAGCAGCCTCTCCTCTGCAAGGCTACTGGATTTGGCAACTCCTAGCATAAGTTTTGTGGATATTTCCAGGCAAAGCTTGAAATTAAACATCCATTATTCTTAAACGAATCGTCAAATGTCAGACTGAAATAAAACATGAGCTGCAATGGCCATTAGCATAGGAAACAGGGGGAAAGTAAATAACAATACCAGATCCCCTCAGTAAAGCCACAGTATCTCCATTTCCAGCTCAGCCTCAAGCTCTTCTAGCGATGATAGAGATAGACGTGGTATGGAAATTACGGAGAGGAAGCCAAAAAGCAGTGGAGGGGACATCCTGTGGAGTCTGATAGCTGTCAGCTCTGTCAGAGCAGAGGACAATTAGATCGATGTAAGGTATATTTGTAAACCTAGCAGATCAGCTTGACGGAGACCTGGCAGCCTCCCAAGCCTCTGACTGCCGCTGACCAGAACTGAGGCAATCAGGGAGGCATCAGAGCAGCCACTATGGCACAGCCTAACCCAGCACTCATGGCCAGTGTGCCTCACCAGCACCAAGCACGTCTGAGGAAAAGCGTTTAGAAATAGGCCATTCACAAAATTAGAAGACAAGGAGGAGGAAGACTGACAACATTATTACAACAGGTAGCACTGCCAGCCCCGATCAGGAGCGCTTTGTGTTTGTCAGGTTGGTCAGCTTGTTTGTCTTCGTAATAATACCTTTTGAGTTTCTTGTTCACCATTTGGGTTTTGAGCCTTGAAGTTTTTCTCTCAAGCCTTTCCTCAACAAACACAAAGTACTGCTTAGAAAATTACTTTCTTTAATACAAAAGGAAACCCAAGATTCTTCTGTGCTCACAGGAAATGGCACTTGAAGAAAATAATCATCACCAAGTGCCATGCAAGAAAACCATCGTACCACCTCTTTTCCAAACTGTTAAGGAGGCTACAAGAAAGTTCACATTCTTATGGAACAGGTAGAGAAATTTTTCCTCCCCATCCTCTCTGGACAGAAAATATCCTATTTGCTCATCTCTGAGGGTAGACCTAGAATAACCAGAGTTGAAAGACACCCATAAGGATGATTGAGCTCAACTCCTAATCTAGTTTTTCTTAGCTACAGGTACGAGGATAACATAGAGTCCCAATGACTGCAGTAATGTCACTGCCAGCCACGCACTTGGCAGAGCAGAAAGTACTATTCCTCAAGTAAAATCACGGTAGGTATAATTGGTAATGGGCTTTGCTTAAGGCAGAATAACAGGATCCCTCTACTTTAAGAACTGTGTGTACATTGAGTACGTGTACCAGATCAGACATCCAAAGCAGCAGACGAAATTAGAAGAAAATGAAAATAACGCCATTTATGAAAAATTCACTTTAAGATGAAGAACAAACCAAAGAGAGACAGAGAACTCTGTAATTCCATTCCTTGTCTCTTCCAGTGTTTTGCAAAAGGAACAAAAATGGCTGCAACATCAGTGTTTAAAATGCAGCGCATGCCCCAAATGTTTTTACAGCGACTGTTTGCAAGCAGGTTCAGCTCTGCTGCAAAGCAGCCAGATTCATCACTCCAGCCTGTTACCCACCAAATGAGATGTGTTTACTCAAGAGATCAAGCACTGCAGCCTATCAGTCACTTCTGAAAAACTGGCCTGAGCAAACAGGTTGAAAGCCAGATGCAAAATGTCACCTGCTCACTAATTAGCCTTTTCACACACAGTAATTGATTTACCTTGTCATTACCATATCATTAGCCATCCTTCCAGGGTTTCCTGCACCCTGAGGATGTTCCCACCTACAGAAGCTGAAGCAGAAAGCCACTTCTACTTGAGACCACCAGAGAGTCTCTATCCTCAAAGTCCTCAGCCTGCCCAAAGCAGGAACCCAGCAAACCAAGACTGCAATGAGATGGTCTTAATGCTCAGCTCCTGCGCAGCTCTGTTCCTATGGTGAAGTAGGTTAAAGAGAGAGCATCCACCCTTCAAATTCCTGTCTGCAGCCACTCTGAAGCCAGCCATTATTACTATTTTCTTTTCATGCTGAATATTAAAAAAAAAAATCCTTCATTCAATGCAGAAAAAAAAAAAAAAAGAAAGAAAGAAAGAAAAAAAAAAAGATGCTGGCAAGTTTTCAGTATTTCACCTGAAATACATACATTAGATTAAAATCTTAGATGCAGTGTCTGAACTAATGTAGGTCATCGCAAAGAAATAATTGCTAAATGTAAGCCTGTAAGAGGGAACTGTTCAGTGAAGCTGGATAATTGCAAAACAAGGCATGTATGACTAGATAGGAACTCAGATTCTACTTCAGTCACTTATCATTATCAAAGTACTCAAGACAGGTGATTATTTCAGGGAATATGTAACAGCACATAAATCCTTCATCTATAATGTCTCCAGTGCAACCTATGCGAGCAATGCGAATCATCCAGCCAGCAGTGCTCTGCAGGGCCCATGGGCAACAGGCAACCTACAACATACAAGAAGGTGGTGCACGAACTGATTGCCGAAAATTAATTAAAATCCAACCCCAAACACCTGCATGTGCCATCCCGCGCAGTTGGCAGGCACTCCCGTCAGCGCCTGCCCACAGGCACAGCTCGTGCGCTGGCTGCTGGTGCTCACATCAAAACAGCTCGTTGGTCCTTTGATTTTGAAAGATTGAGAAACGCTCGCTTGGCTCCCGTGAAAGAGAGCAGAGCTGTGGCGGCAGCACCCAGAGCCCGCGTTTCCTTCCCCTGCAGCTGGCAGCCTGCCACCCCCACCCTGCTGCCTGTCCAGCGTGCGGAAGCTACCAGCTGGGATAATAGGTTCAAGCTGGAAAACCTGCATCTTGAATCAAATTTCCTTAAAACTTTCCTCCACCCCATTCCCAGCTGCCCTGGTGGGCAGCATTAGTGGGGTCAGCACCAGACCCTGCTGAGCTGGGCGGCCCCCTGGGCAGCGTTACCACGCCGGCAGCGGTGCTGCTGCATTCACCTCCTGTGGGGTCAGCACAGTCGCTGTCCTCTCCATCCCCTGCCCAAGAGTGGGGTGAGGAATGCCCTGGCATCCCCTGCACAATGGAGCCCATCAGCAGGAGCCTGCAGCCAGGGAAACAGATCTCATCCAACAGTTAAATAAGAGGTGAAAGGATCCCATTATGTTTAAATTTTGCCTGCTGACATCACCAAATGAAAACAAATATGGAGAAATAGTAACAAAATGAACCCCACAGGTTGTCTGGGGAACAATCGCTGTGACCTCCTGCACATTACTGGCTATGTTCATATGTACGGCTGATAGACTTTATTGGTAAACCAGATTTTTCTGTCTCAAGGTCTGCTCCAGTCTGCAAACGGGAGTGTGAGAATATTGTTTCCCCCCGTCGCCCCGATAAAAAGCCATCTCAGACATAAGAAAAATGCAGTTTGTGGGTACTGTTTTTAAAACAATCATTTATTTGAAGAGTGCTTTTTCCCTGCCACTCGTGAGCATAACCAGGACCAGCACGTTCCCCTTTTTTCCTTGTTTGGGGGTAGCATCGAAAATTCCCTGAAAGTTTTTTTCTAAGAGCCAAGAAAGCGAGCCAGTAATCATGTGGGGCTGTGTGGCCAAAGGCACATAAACTGACTCCACATGGGACCCACAGTAGATCAGGTTGCATTGGGTGGAATGAAATAAAAAAAATCCCAGAAGTCTAGTTTCTTTGGAAATGTACCAAAACTGTCTCACTATACCAACCTGGCACATCATATGTAAGAAAGTGACTATTTCCTAATACAGTATATGGGGTGTTTTATAGAAGTCAAAAAATCAGAATGGCCTTAGTTTGACATCGTAAACACAATATACTGTAATGTCATTGAGAGACTACTTGTCCCAAGATTAAATGCTGAAATTGAGCACGCAGACCTACCTACAGTTTCCCTCTGAGCACAGACATGCCGGAAAATCTCATTGCCATATAGCTTGGAAATAATTGCAATAGCTACGTAATAGAAGAAACCACTTCTGTTTAATTCACTGGTATTATTTACATCTGCCCTGAGAACCTGCAGTGCTGGAAAGCAATGGCATGAGAATGCCACCCCCCATCCGGGGAATCTTCTGTCTGCATCCCCTGGTGTCTCTCCCAGGACGTGGGTTTGGGATCCCACTGCAATTGGTGTAGAGCACACAGCGTTGCAACAGGGCTGCTCTGCAATGTGGCTTTGCAGACCCACTGCTATCCAAAGATACTTTTCCTCTCAAGACCACGACTGCAGTGGCAAGTTTGTAGGCGAAGAGGTCACTGAGGATTAACAGGTGTGTTACCACAAAGCTGGTATCAGTTTAGCTTTTGGTGAGAACTAATTGAAAGGATCAGCTGTGCACAGTGCCCAGACGCGGGCTTGGCAGCAGGGCAGGAGGAAGAGGGCTGTCACAGAAGCCCATGAGCTCCAATTCATAAACTTCTTAATACTGTCTTAATCTATTTGTATGTTTAGCAAGATGAGATTATTTTTTTTTTACAAGCTACATCATGTATTGGAACCAGTGCATCATTCTTACTAAATCAGATATATTGTCTCCAAATTACAGATCACCACCAGCCTGGAGGCAGAGATTACGACACCCTCAAGAAAAAGGAGCAAAGGTAATTAAAAGGTGCTGCAGACCAAAAAAAAAAAAAAAAAAAAAAAAAAAAAACACTAATATGATTGATTTTATGTAAATCAAGTTTTGATCAATAGCAGTGAGCTCCAACCCCAAGCCCTAACCACCAGATAACAAAGTAGTGAGGAATCACCAAGAAAGCAGTGACCAAAGAACTTCCTAGGCAGCATGGGCCTTACATCTGGAAGTTTCTGCTCACAGTTCCTGTTTGCAGCTTTCTAAACAATTTTCTGTAGCTGCATCTAAGGAGGGGCAATCCATCACTGCTGCAGGAGAGCTGCTCCCACAGCCAATGGCCAGTAGATGCACGTGATGGTGGTGGCCTTATGTGCAGAAGTGATCCAGGCAGTGAAGAGTTTAAAGTCTACTGATATTATTTGTGCCTAAAGTCTGAAGGTATTCCAGAAAATGGGAGTCAGAAACCAAGATTTACACGCTTCTTTTTGCCTTGTATGGCTATTAACAGGCAGCAATTAGCTCAGCTGTGTTCCCATTGCAGCCGCTGCTCCACAGTGAGCATAGCTGGGTCTCACTGCTCGCTCTCACTGCTGCATTCCTCAGCTGCACCAGATGTCAGTCCCTTCGCTTGGGAAGGTTAGAAGCTGACTCCAGGAGACAGACAGCCCTCAGCCGTTCTTAACCTCTCCACGCCTGTCTGGGTTTTTTCCTCCTCCCATCACAGACAGAGCAGCGATGAGCCTACCCCAGTACAAGGCTCTCAAAGCTATCTGCTTGCCATGAGGTATCAGCGAGCAGCACTGAATTATTTATTCCAGCTTCCTAGGCAGGTGTGTGGCAGATTTCCATGCAGCTTTAATGGGAATCAGATTGCCAGCTTCAAACCCTAATTCTTCATCTGCAACACAGCATGACTGTGAAGTGTTGCTGAGCAAGGGTGGGGTGAGCAGCTACGGAGGAACCGACCACACGGTCACAACTGGCAGAAGTATGTGGGTCTCACTTAATAAAATTCAATAGAAAATAGTTGTAGCTATAGAAAAACATGGGGAAAGCCAGCAATGTGATACACTTAGAATCCTAGAATCGTTTGAGTTGGAAGAGACTCTGAAAGGCCATCTAGTCCGACTCCCCTGCAGTGAACAAGGACACCTACAGCTAGACCAGGAAGCTCAGAGCCCATTTCCAGGTGGATATTCACCATGGCACACATATGGTGCTGCGGGGTCTGGCCCAGCAGTGGGTGCTGGGTTCTCCCAGTCTGTGGCTTCTGGAAGTGCTTGCCCTGACAGGCACAGATCTGCCCCAGCCAACAGCAAGGGGAGTTTGAGAGGAGCTATGGCATACCCTGACTGTGGAGCATAGCACACACCTGAATGCCCAGAGAAATCTCATTGCACAGGGAAACAGAATGCCTTTATTTACTCCCTACCTTTATTTACTCCCTACCAGTGTGGAACATCACGCAAAGCCAGGCATTAAAAATAAGAATGCCCTGATTTTTACTGCCAGTGATTTGGTTAAATAACAAAAAAACAAAACCTCAAATCTTGCAAACAACATAAAAACTGCGCCAGCACTAGAGCAATAAACCAGATAAACACTGAGGAACAAAAAGTTGGTACAAATCTCCAGTGTCTGAATGTGTTTCTTTTAATAGAGAAATGTCTGTGATTATCACAAAAAGGGTAGAGAGCCGCAGCTCTGCTGAAGGGTCCTCAACTGAAGGGCCCTCATTCTCTCCCCAGGCTCGCACAAACTGAAGGACCGCAAGGACAGCTTATTGGCTCACCTTGCCAGCAGGGCATCAAGGGAGGGCTGGAAGTGATGGTCTCAATTAGGGATGGAAGGAGGTGTGCTGTGCCTGGATGCTGCCTATGTCTATATAGTACTGTACCTTGGACCCATGCCAGAGGTAGGCATACCTTTATCAGAGCACAGCAGGCAAAAATATTCAGAGCACCTGAAATCTCAGAGCTATCTCTATTAATTGAGCCATTAAATCAATTTTAAAAACCTCTGAGGTCACTGCTTCAGGTCCAGTTGCACAGGGTGCTACACACCTGCAGGTAGAATGGGTATCTGGGGGCAAATTGCATCTTAATTATCTACTTAAATGAATAAGAGAACAAAATGGAAGTGGAAAGAACAAGGGAAAAAAGTTCCAGTTTGGACACTATTTCAATGCAAAACATGGAGCTCAGTACCTGCTGCTGCCTCATCTGGATCCATCTTCAAGTGGTTTCAAACCATGCTAACCACCCTTGTGAATTAACTCTGCAAGTTGCATGTTGAAAATTGAATGCAAAAGCGAAGTGGAAGTTCTGCAGTGCTATTAAAGCTTAACCAGTTTGAGACTCAGATGCAAAATGAGAAGCAGCAGCCCCTGGGTGGTGTGGGGGACACAGAGCTTTGGTGAAGGTTAGGCTCAGGTTCTGCAGGGACACACTGACTCTCCAGAAGGTACCTGTAAGTGGATAAATACAGCCTAGGAAGAAGTTTCCCATTCCACCAATTTCATCTCCATTTAACATTATCTCTGCTCAAATCTCAGCTTCCTCATTCCATCTCACCAACATTGGCCAAATGCTTGCAGCAGAATGCTCACCACTGCCTCCAGTGTGCCCACATCTGAGATTTTCCACCTAATTCCAGCTTCCTCCACCCAGGACTCTTCCCCAGACAACAATATTAAAATCTACATTCGCAACTGCCTTCAGCATCTTCCTCGTATATGTGCATTTCTTGAAGTCAGGTTCTGCCTTAGCAAATTATTGCTTTCTTATTCCTCACATTCCTCTTGCTTCTTCTGCCCCACATATGCTGGCATGACTAACAAACAAGCACTTGCTTCCCATTCCCATCCTCACTACACACTGCTGAGAGCACAACAGTTGTGAACATTCAACTGCCTCAAGCAGGTTTCGTGGTTTTTTAACACTTTCTTGTCAGAAAAGACTAATACTCTCCAAAGACCATTAACCTTGATGTATCCCCCCTTAGGATCTTCAGACCTCAGTTAATCTCTTTGGCAAGCCAGCTTTTTCGAGACAAACAGTGATGGACATGGAACTTACTAGCACTCCTAGAGAGCCTTGTGTTGGAGATGGCAAGTGTGAACAAAACCACCCCGCTGAGAAAATAAAATGTTCAAAACAAAGGCTGTTAGAATAAAACAGCTTTATTTTTTTTTTGTCATCTGCTATTTGTGGTAAGTTAAAATGACCCTGGTTTTGGCATATACAACATCGCTTGGAGACAAAAGAGATTCAGGGCTGAAAAGACAACAGGAAGACGACCAAGGTGTCCACCTACATGAGACTTAAACCTGGTTTTGACATTCAGAAAACATCTCCCCTCCTCGGTTCTGCCAGCCCCAGCCTTCTCCTGGCTTTCCCACCTTTTCCCTTCCCCCCCCTTTCCCAAACCTTTGATGTGCCACAGCCTCGCTCTCCTTGGTGCCCTCCTGCACCTCCTGGTGTCACTGCCATGGGGAACTCAGAGTACAGCCACATCTCCAAAAGCAGCGGTAAATCCTGACGATAAATGGCGCAGCCCAGCAGCTGGTCCCAGCACCCATAAGCTCCCAATGCCAGGCTCCCAGTAACTCTCCGAAGATGTATCCAGGAGTTGGTGACACACTGAGCAATAGAAGTGGAGAAAAGTATGAGTGGCCCTCTCAGGGCATGGCCCAGAAGAGGCAGCTGTGATCTGGAGATGAGGAGGTTTCATTCAAAGGGACAAATAAAGTCATGAATTGAGGTATCCTGGTGGCAGAGGAGCTATTACACATGAAATAAACAACCTTAATGAGGTTGTAACCTTAGATTTATGGTCTCATCTCCGTACACAGGACTTCAGGTGCAGAACTCCATTAGCACTAATAGGATGCGTACAATTAAAGCCCCCTACACCAAGATGAGACTGCTGCTATTAAAACCAGCAGCAAACGAGCTCCAGAGAGGATCTCCCATTCAGCTCAGCAGAGCAGTCTGAACAAAACTCGTTTTCAGGATGGTCATTTCTGGGCACTTGCTGAGAGTCCCCTGCACAGCAGATACAAGTGTGAGGACAGACTTTTGGGTCAGCTGTCAACCTGTCCCTTCACACTTACTGGGATATCAGCTCTCTTTGCTGGGAATGGGCTCCAGCCCTCTGGCTATGGTTGGCAAAGCTTCCAACTTCAGCTGAAGGGGACAAAAATCGCCTAGTCTGTACAGATACAGAACAACACATCTCAGCTTTATGTCTGTAAGCACCTTGCTTCTGCTTAGGGGTACAGCATGTATCCCCATGCTGAGAGGAAATACGCCAGTTAAGATCCCTGGACACAGCTTGTTAACCACCACTATGGGCAGCGATCACCAGTTGAAAAGGGCAGCAGCTCCAGCTATCATGTTCTTTAGCAGACAATAACCCCAGAATGGCTTTCTTGACAGGGAATGGCAAAAGCTATTTACATCTGAGCACCGCCACAGCATATATGGGGGAGATGGAATAAGGGCAGGCAGTAGGCAGAACTGCAATGATAAAACATTAAATACGAATGTGATTTTAGATATTATATTACGCTCTCCCAAGAGCTGTAATTTTTCAGATATATGAAGCATTCAGAAAAACGGAATTGAACTCTTCATCACAAAATTTTTTCTACAATATTAAAAATGTAATTTTACCAGAAGCCATGGGGACTCCTGTGTTCTTAATATACTTAAAGGTTTTTACAAGCCAACATTAAAACCAACTGAAATGCCATACGCATCCTTGTTCCTGCTTAACATTACTCTGAAGGCCGTTCACTTTAATTTTGCATCGTAATGTTCATTTTCTTGTATTCTTAACGCTCACAGATTTCAGCAGTACAGAATTCTGACATCATTCCTGAAAAGTCCGCATTCACACAGAAAGCAGCAGAGTTTTACCACCAGCTTTAGTGGCAATAGGCTTAAGCCCAAAAGTCTTAAATCTGATGGACATTAAAGATGGAGAAAATTTACTGGTTAATCTAATTTAGCCAGCACAAGAACATTCTCTACAAGGCCAAGGTTATTAATGGCAGCACAAGTAGCCGCATTTATGCAGAGGCTACTTAACATTTTCCATTGTAATACTCTGCTTCAGGATAACTTTGAACAATTCAGGCTAAGCATTCCTGACGTTAGCTGTCTGACTAATGGGATCTTTTTTGGGAAGCTTTTGCTCAAGGGATTCAGCTATTTCCAAGACTGAGGTTACAAGGAAAGAAAAAGAAAAAAACAAAAAAACTGAGAAAACAAACTACAGTTTCACACTAAGAGCTCAAACGCTCCCATAAAGTTAAACAAGAGCTTCAGCAATAAATCTGCTAAAAATTCAGACAATGACTGAGGAATAAGGCTGAAAAAGCACACACTATGGATGAAAATGAAGTGATGTGCTAATTAGAGAATGAAGAGGCATAGGAAATTAAAAGCAGGTGCTAAAGAGAGATTAGGCAGAAGGACCTTTTCTGGTCAATAGGGTTACAAGATAGGGATATTCGCATCCCCACACTCTGGCCTCAGCCCTGCTTCACTGCTTTGCAAGTAGCAAAGAAACCTGTTATCACCTCCTGCTATCAGGGCTGTGTCACAGGTACCCACAATGTGCTGCTGCTCTAAAGCAGGGGGATTACTGCATTCAGCACAGCCACCAGACAGAGACCACGCATCTCCATAAGACAAAATCCACTTTCCTAAACTTTGGAAATTTGAGCCCTCCAGAGACAGGAAAAACTGGAAATGTCAGTGAAATCTTCATCCAGCTACTCAGCATACAACCTTTTAATGGCTAATCATTTTCTCCATAAGATGTAATAATCAGGCAATTACGCTCAGATTGCATTTGGAGCAGATATGCTCCAAATGATATCAAGGACCTGCTGAGCATGGACTGGATTGAGCACATTAAGCACTTTAAATGCATGTGACAGACATGAACGGCATCCGTCATAAGAAGCTTACACTCTATAAATACAAAAGAGCCAGAACCCATTCTTAATGCACAGAGCTGAAGGATCTGTTTGGGTCATTTATCCGATCTGCTGAATCTGGGCTCAGACACAGGACCCCCGCTAGGCTCACACCTCCACTGCCCGGCAATTGCAAGTGATGAAGCAGCCCATATGTTTTGTATCAGGAAGAGCTGCTGTTTACATAAGGAAATTATTCACCTATGTCTACCAACACCAAGATTCCAGTAATTAGTGACAAGTTCACAGCCACTGTCTAGTGGGAGTCGGAGGTTTATGGCTAGGAGACCACAGGCGGGGGGATGAGCTTCTCACCGAGTGTGCTGGTTTCCTCCTTTGGGAATGCTCAGCTCATGGCCTATGGCCTTCTCTTCAATGTGGAAACCCTGCTACTTCAGGTAAGAGCAAAGCAGATTCAGCTGTCCCTGGACAGAAAGCAGCAGCTGCACATGGAGGGGATGAGAATTTCAGATAAATGCCTGACTGGTACCACTCCAGTCCTCATTTATTTGCAAAATAACATAAATATTCAAGAGAAGCATCTTTAATAGCAGTGCGAGTAAGAAACATTAACTACAACAAATGCTTAGGGTGTATGCACATAATTTGTAGACAGCCACCATCCAGTCACTTGGTGAGCATATTACTGCCTCAGTGTTCGATTCAGAAACTCTTTTTCTTCTCATTGATCCCCTTATTTCCTTTCCATAAAGTTAAATTCTCTGAGTATCCTTCCCAATTAGAAAACGTTCCCTTCAGAGTGAGGATTCATTGAGGATTCATTAAAGATTCATTAAAGTCTTACGGAAACCAATTAGTGAACGAGAGCTTTTCATTTCCAAGTAGCTCGTTGTGGTGCAATCTGTTACCCACCCCATGACGATGCCAATTCCATGTGACCCTGAGTCTGTACTCAGCCTCCTCTGCTCTTTGCCTGCAACATGCACAGCAATGCAAGCAAATGCTTACATCGAGCTTTTCTAAAGAAATAGGGCATACACAGTGATGTTGTCTTAACAGCACTCTAAGCTCTAAACCCAATGGCCAAATTCAGCTAAAATGTGGTAGATTAGTAGGCTGAGGCATTTTGTTGAGGCAGCAACTTGGCAGGGGCTGAAGCACTGCTGGAAGTCTGCTGGTGTGGCCAGACAGGAGCTATGCTGGGGATGTAGGGATTGGACCCACACCTGCTCCAGGAGGAGAAAGGACTCCAGGAGGAGCTGTGGGTGCTGCAGCAGCTGTGTGTGGAAGTCATTGGGAACAGCTCTTTGCGGTTGAACTAGGAAGACCAAAAAGCCACAAGAAGGCAACTCCATGAATATGTGCTCGTATACGCAACTGTAGAAACTGCTCTTCCATCAACTGCAACCTATTACTTTTTTTCCACTGATGGATGCCTAATGGCATCAAGAGTCATGTTAAAAGTGATTAAATCTAGTAAGACCTTTTAGTCCATGTAAACAAGCTGTTAACATTGTCAGAACTCGTAATTACTAATCCTTCTGGAAACCAGTTTTTTTACAGCTAGTAACACTGGATGTGTCTGACTACGTGCGATACTTTTTGCCTAAGGTAAGCTGAAATAATCCGTATGGAAGTCACACATTTGGTTGAAAGCAGAAACTGCTCAAGTGTTACAATCTGGTGTAATACAGCCTTGATCGTCAGATTGTTTACTTCTTATCCTAAAATACATAAATTGGTCATTATGATTTAGACTCCACTTTCAGGCATATTTCTTACCACAGCTTGAAATAGACAAAAATATTGCCGCTATTGCATTCCAGTTAAATATTTTTGTGCCTTATTCTGCAATCTAAAAATTAAATTTACTAAAGTTTAAAGCCAAGTGAAAGATTTCAGAACAACAAGAAGACAAATTAACAAATTAGTGACAGACAAAACCTACTGTAAATCTTTCAGATACATGCTTTCAAATGTTGGGATACGCAAGCGTGCAAACACTGGCTGTGGGATAACACCTCTGAATTTTTCCATTAGCTTTCAGCTTTGTGTCTGTTGGGTATGATTCTCAGTCCATCCATTTACAGAGACATGACAAAAAATGAAATCATACAATTGCATTGCTCAAATCTAGGCACACACTAAAAAACTCAAAAGCTTGATGTATCATTCTATTTTAAGGAACACCAATAACAACGATGGTGAGATTAATAAATTGATCATTTAAAACAGGACGGAAATCCTTAATGCATGCATCCTTTTCATCTTACAAAGCTCTTGAAGTTTTCAGCTTTGTGCTGGATAAACACATTGCTGCCCTTCTTTGCTTACTGACACTAATGCCTTTTAGTATCATTGTAAAATGGATCTGGTCATCGCAGTTTCCCACATATAAATGTTCTTTTTAATTGAAATAAGATTTTTTTTTTCACTAAGGAGCCTTTTGCCAAAGCTGTTTTTCCAGACACCTTCTACAGCTCTGAACAATTCACTACTGCTCAGCGTATGAGGAGTCTTGTGAACAGCAATCTGTTCTGTCAATTAAAAGATTATTAAAAAAAAAACAACCAGTCCCAAACTGCCTTCCAGTTGTAAAGATGGTGTGAAAAGCTTTCAATTCACTCTATCTGGTGAAGCCCCAGCAGCAATACCACAGTCTTCTCAGCAGTGCTGATGCACTTGGTACCCTCACACCTGAAGATGAGGGGCATGAGAAAGGTGTACCTGGGAGCACACCTGGAGCAATGATCTCAAACTTCCACCACTAATTTGATGTGCTGCTCAAAAAATTTAACATATCTTTCCAAACCTATCCAGAAGAACTCACTCCAAAGTGAAGCACATAATGACAGACATCAGAGGACTTACAGCAGCATGATCTTTTTCTTAAAGATCAACAAGCTGTGGGCAAAATCTGAAGAAAATTTAAAGCAAGTATAAAAACCAAGGGAAGGAAATGCACCGGCATACAAAATCACAAGGAAGGGTATATCTTTCACTCCTGGGCTGACAAAGTGGCTGTGAAGCAGATCTACAGAGAACAATTCAGTTTCTCTTACTGCACACATTGCACATATTTAGGCTGGCGTTATTATTTGCATCATCAGCTCCTAATGGCTCCTTCGCAGAGCACCGAGAGTTTTCTCAGTCCTTTAGACTATTAAATAAGAACCATTACATAGCATTTGCTCCTCAGAGATGTCTCAGATTGTCATTGGTGATTTGTCTCATCAGAAGGCAAAAAAATCAGGCAAGAACGACCAAGAAGAAGATTAATGACTCTGCACTCAGGAATTTACAAAGCATAAAGAGCATGAACACGAAGATATCAGATGTTCTTCACAAGTGTATTAGCTGCCACGGCCAACCCCATCCAGCTCCTCTGCTAGCACAAAGCAGGACATCCACGTGACTCAGCCCTTCTCTACCACACACACACTACCTGCTCTCACCTGGCAGTGCCTTGCAGTAGTTCTGTTCAACTCTGCACAGAAGTCCAAACTTCAACGGGATGCAGAGAAGGTAAAATCCAAGTCCTAAAAAGTTTAACCATTTGGCAGAATATTGCATGGAACTGAGAAGAAAAGACACAATAATGTATATTGAATAACTGGGTAAAGAAGTCCCGGTTTCCTCCATATGAGCAGTTTGCTGCAGGATACTTAGAAATACAAGATGGAATCTGGTCCAAAAGGAGAATGGAATACCACTTCATAACTTGTTGTAGAGATAAGGCACACCAAGTACATCCAGATAAGAGAAAAACTCTCTCCCATTTGGTTTCATTTTCCTCAAACATTAAGGATTAGTCACTGCTAACAACCATGGCAGTAAATGGTATCTAAGGAATTATGTGTATTTTCTTAGTTTAACCAAACAGATAGCCTGAAGTGTGGCTTCTTTTCCTGTTGCCTGTCCTGAAGATAATACATACCTAGATGCAATTCAGAGCGTTAGAGAAGCTCTGTGACTAACCTATTCCACTCTGTTTAAGAGCAGGTCCACTCACAGTTCAGTACTCTGACCCCTCAGGGAAGGCATCACCTCCAAGTACAGAAACAGTAACTTTTTATCTATGCAACACCACTTGCATTCGCCTTTGCCTTATACCAACACTTCTATGCCCTGTTTGCACATGAAAAGAGAGCTGGGGCAAAGGCCTTCATCACCCTGTAAGCATGCAGTCGCAGCAGTGACTGCAGCGTGGGGTTAGTGTTACCACAAAGGGAGATGGTATTTCACTTCCCACGTGGGCTCAGTTTCGAGTACAATTAGTACACCTTAATAGTAGCAGTGGAACAGAGGCATTGTCACAGTAAAATGAGAGCTACACCAGTGAAGATTCCAAATATCAA
The DNA here is from genome assembly GCA_035772895.1 of Perdix hodgsoniae. Taxonomy (NCBI): domain Eukaryota; kingdom Metazoa; phylum Chordata; class Aves; order Galliformes; family Phasianidae; genus Perdix; species Perdix hodgsoniae. Next base: position 1,237,292 of record JAPSGF010000032.1, read on the forward strand.
GCAACCAGAAAAAAAATATAGTACACTTGGTCTCTCGTGAGCATACACATTAGCTGCGGATATCTGACAGAGATGGGAGCTCAGTGCAGAGGCCTTGCTTGCCGGAATGATGAGAGGTTTAGTGATGAGAAAAAGAAAGATCAATGCTGACAGGCAGCAAAATTATTGACCATCTCTGGAGCAGTCACATGCAACATGAGAAAGTTCTCCTATGCAGTTCCTCTCTGTAAGTGATCTTTATGGGATCTACAGAAGCCCATGAATACCATGAGCAAAGAAGATTTTGTACTGCAGCCCACTACAGATATCAAAATTCACTATCTTAGCATTATTAAAATGGAGAAGCACGAAAAATTGAGACCAGAGTAGGTATTCTAGGGAAAACATTTGTTTTCAAGACTAAACACTGTATGAGTGGTCAAGAAAAGGTTATAACTTGTTTAGAGGCAATTTTTAAAGATTTTAATGTCACTGCATATGCATTAGAAGCCTTTCACAGCCAAAAATATATAGTGCTGTGACAATGAGAAAGGACTTCTCTACATAGAACGAGCTGCCAGCTCTACTACTTCAGGAAGGGAAAGGGTAAGAGCTGAATTCCAGGAACATATTGATTGTGGGGAAAGCTGACACCAAACCCAGCACGGACACACAGCCCTTTTTAATTCTTAATCCCCACAGCTGTTGAATCTCATTTACAGACTGACAGCTTCAATTGACTCCACCTGCCTGGCTCAGGTAGGCTTCCCCTAATTCATTTCACCATGGCAGATGACCAAAGTGTGATTCAGAACAGAAGAGTCAAAAACCACCTCAAAATCTATTTAAGCCTTACCTACTATTGTAGCTCATTTCCCCATCTGACTTAAATCCATACACCTTGAGAAGCCGTGAATCTCTACTGAAGATTTCCACATTTCTTATGTTTTAGCTGACATTATTCAATTTAGCTATAATAAATGCACTGACCTTGTTAAACTCCAACACAGGAGATTATTGTACTTTCTCTCATTTATATCCACAATCTTAAAGGATTCAAAACACACAATTTGTTTTGAATTCTAAGCATTTATTCTGCTAACACCTTTTTTGCAGACCTAGTATGCGTAATGTTACTTCTCTTTCTATATACAGCTACTAAAGAGACAGTCATTTATTCCCAGTCATTTAGAAGATCATTTTTTCCCCCTCTATTTCAAGCGTCCCATCTTATCCTAACTATCTTCTGCTCCTACTTCTGCTGCAATGGGGATTTTCTGGTCCTTCAGAGAACTAGAAAATTAACACAGTTTAAATATTATTTATACCGAAAACAAAAATCATGTGCACTGCAGCAGAACGTTGAACAGATTTTTGTTTTCAGATAAGTTCACTGTAGGAACATAAACACGAGGGTGCCTAAAGTTTCCAAGATAAAAAGATCAGACCGGCAATTTGCCAGATATTTGAGGGCTGAACAAAATTTGCATACATATTTGCACAAATACCACAAGCACTATAGTTAAGACAGACAAAAATAAGTTCCTAATCTAACCTCTGTTTTCACACACTTCTGACTTTCCAAAACATTCACCTTGCAGGCTGAAATTTTCCATACTAGGTTTGTATTTAGAAGATGTTATTCATTAAAAAAGAGTAAAACCAAATTCTGACAGCCATTTTAGGCTCTCAGGACTCATCACACCATGAGAGGCAGTAACTTTTTCTTCTTCTTTTTCTTTTAATAAGCAGTAACATGAATGCATTGCCACACATTAAACACTTAAAGTTCTTGTTAAAAAGTAAAGTAGCTCAAGTTCAGGAATAAGTGCATGTACAGATGGTAAAGTTAACACAGTGTAGGCATGGCATCCATTCACACCACACTGCCTGCTACAGGTTAATTAATTCTACAACATCTTCCATGAAGATTTCAGCAGGTTCATTGGGTTTCAGTCTAATTGGTGGTGGCAATAGAAAATGGGAACACAGCCTACCATGACATTGTGGGGATCAGCCTCCACAGAATATTGATTTGGATGTTCCAACTGCGAAGTCTATGAGATATTTGCAATATGGAAGGTCCACTGCACCACACTGTCCAAACAGATTAAAGTGAAAATGGACAACTGTTCCAAGTGACTAGCATATTATGGTTGTAAGTTCTCAACCAAAACTGGGAAATCTTAAATTTCTTCTGTAAAGTCAGCTATACTGAACGTTTGTAATAACTTGTTTTTATTTCGGATTCCAAGTTAAATAAAACCTGTATTATTTGCTATGACTAAACATGAATTACCGCCAGGCACTTAGAAAACCTGAATGACCACAGAGAATTCCAGTCCAATGTGGCCAACAAATAAGGAAATACGAAAATATCATTAAAATTTGCCTTTTATTTTTCTTGCTGAAGAGTACTGCACAAACCAAGCTGATTGTTTTACAACATTCTTTTCCCAGTATACAGTTTTCAACAGGAGCACAAACAATATTAAACTGTAAAATTAATTCCGTTGAAGGTTATAGCAAAGTTTCTTCAATTGTTGTAGTCTTGGAGAGCTTGAGCCATGAAAAGCTTGCCCAGGTTCTGTGCATTGAACTCCTTAATATTCTGACAGTAGGTATTAATTTGACCTGTCAATAGAAAAGAAGATTAAAACCTCATCAATTTTCAAATTTAGAAAAGACACCCCAGAATATGATTTTTTAAAAACGGCAAGATCACAGATCATGTAGGATGATAGAGAAGCAACCAAAACAGGCTGAATACACTATAGGTGGGAATTCATATCATCAATATTCCCAAATAGGCTTGGAAAGAAGAATAAATTAGTAGAATAGGTAAACTAGTATGCTCAAAACCTCATAATTTTCCTACAACTGTGTAATTTACAATTTCTTAAAAGACATATGACAATAAAAAGAACAAACAATTCTTGTAGCTGTATCAGAAGCCTAATCATATTAACTAATGATTTAGCTAATTTAGTTGCTCTAAAATGTAGTTGTTCTAAAAATACTATATAGCTGATCTTCAATTCTGCTTCTGTGCATCTGCTGTCCTTATTAAAAAGTTATAACAACAAATATTTTCCACTCACACTAAACATTGTGGTTATTGTTGTCAAACTCCTGTTTGACAATTTCTAGGCTTTTTTTTTTTTCACCTAATATTTCACTTTGTTAGCTATTTCAAAAGTCATCAGGGTATGAAGACTTGTCAGTGCTATACAAATCAAATGTGCCCATTAAAACACTTTTTTATACAAGCACTGCTTCAAGTTATTTCCCTAGTTAGCTAGGAATAGCAGAACAAGAAGCCAGTTTAATCAAAATTAAGACTGTTTAGAAGCCCAATAAACTCTCAAGCTAATGCTCTGTTTGAGAAGTTTTTAAATGCCTCAGAGACAAAAGAGCTAAGTTTTATTCTTTATCCACAAACTTTATTTCATCTGAATTTAAGTAGATGCTTCCAATTCTTCCCTTGACTGCAGTAAAAAAAGAAATGAAGAGTGCTTTGGCTGAAAGCTTTGGTTCTCCTTTAATAGTTTTTAATTCCTCCTAAGAGATGATTCACATTAAGCTATCACTACCATAACACACGTGTGCACACTTATTTTGCATATTCTAAGCTATGTTAAAGCTGAGTGTTTAAATACTTTACTGCTACTTGAATTCATTATCTGTTCAAAATTGTTCAGAACTATCTAAACAATAGTTTGTTGAAAGACTCTGGATTGAATAATGAATCAAGTACATTATTTCTTTTAAAAGGAGCAGTATGAAAAAATATCAGTACTACCTTAAATCTTTTGGACATTCCAAAATTGAAGACTTAATTATTATTTTTTTTTCATGTCAAATCACTCACTTTCTGCACTCTAACTGCCAAGACTTCTGTTTAATTTTCTTCAAGTACAGAACAATGGTGATAGCTAAGCTGCAAAGCCTCCCATAGTTTAAAAAAGAAAATGGATTTCCTGTGACATTTTCCAAACTTATATTACTTAGCAGTGCATCTAGGTTTTCTGCTCTCTGTGAGGTCCCAGCTATTTTTGCTCTTTCAGGAGGGAAGGGGCAGGCACTGAGTTTTGTAGCAAACTGTGGCTATATGCTACAGAACACCAGAAAATTGAACAAACTGGGGGTGAAACACAACCAGAAACACCTTGCTTTGTTCCCATTTATATTTTCATTCACATTTGGGTGTGGGTAGATGGAAGATAGCTACCCTAGAACTCTGGCCACTAAGATCAAAGAAGTGGGCCCAATTCTATGCGAAGTTAAAAGCAACATTCTCAGCTTCTGCAACAGTCATTTCAACACCCAGGAATGGTCACAGTAACTTAGAGCTGCAGATCATGAGGTAGACACATGCTCTGCTCGGACTCAAAGCTCCCAGCCTAAGCAGTTGATTCCTGCCTCTCAGCTGTGCACCCCATAACACATGGAGTTGAGGGAGGAGCTGGGCTATGAGTGCAAAGAGCAGCAGTTGCTACTCCAATTTTCAGAGAAAAGCCATGCTCCATAGGGCATTTCTCCAGCTCTCCTTTCAAATCCCACTTCAGCTTCTCAGAATGGAGCCAGGAAGAGGCTCTTGTTGTTGCTCCTGCCCTTTTCCAGCAACCCATGAAACACAGATGGTCAGACACAGGCTAGCTATGATGGCCAAGTAAGAAATAAACCAAGAAAGTCTCCATACATCGAGTATAAAGCTATACACAGCCTTATTGGTTAAACACAAAGGCCTGATTTTATTAGCTAAATGCAGCCATTTTAGTAAAACACATCAATCTGATTTTATACCAGCTAAATGCAAACATTTTGGTTAAACACTGTGGCCCGATTTCATAAAAACATGTATGTTTATGCCGGTATCCGTAACATGCATCAGTTACTTCCCTAGATGGCTTAGAATTGTTCCACGTGTGGAAGTTCACTTTCTATCAGAGGCATGGACTGCCTACTAGCAATGAAGTTGTTTATCTTAGCCACTTCTTTTGGAATGCTTCAGACACAAGGGCAGTTTGCTCCAATCAGTGCCTCCGACCAAATGAAAAGCAGTATTTAGAACGCTACCAACACCAAAACATAACACCATAGTGACAAAGATAACAAAAAATCAAAATGCTTTCTAGGGTAACAACTGCAGTTTTTCCCAGGGTAACATTCATACGTGAAAAGATGAGTCAGAAAGACTGCTAGAACATTACCTGCAATAAGGAGTGATTCCATTCTGGCAGGGGGCTGTGGTGGTTTAAAAAGTTTATTGATGTCCTCTTCAGGCAGAGGGGCTTCTCCTCGGCTTTGACGCTGTAAATTTTCTTGCTGACGTCTCTGCTGATACTGAAAAAAAAGCAAAAGAAAAAGAATGCAGCAGTGCTTTGGAAGTTCTGTTACGTTTTCATTTTCAGATGCTCTTTGCTTAACTAGCAAGTACATTTTCAAAACCTTTCTTATCCATACAGGGTAAAGAGTCAAGGGAATTTCAAACAGCCCCTTATACAAGAAACAAAATGACCAAGTGAAAAAGTAGTGCAAGCTCTAAAAGATAAGCCCAAATGTTACATTCAATTCACTGGCAACAAGCATTATTTTCTTCCTTTAAGCTGGCACCTGAAAGAAGTGAGGCACTAGGAAATCATGCGGTACTCAAGTGGTAGGGATCATTTTTATGATTTTTTTCAGAGTTAAATACTGTGTCTGATGAAAAGATTACAGCATGCTAGATAAAAGCTTCCATTTCTCCAAGCAAAAATGGAAAACAAGGTTAGAATTTGAAGGCATACGAGAAGCAATTGCCTCAAATAGTTATACAAGTATAAGACAGTAATACCCAATTTCATGTAAGTTACAGGTCTAAAGAACATTAATGTGAAAGGGGAAGAGAACTTGATTAAACAAGGTATTTTAAGCCAAAGGGTATTAACTCAAACCATCACAAAGTGGTAACTGTATCAAAGTGTAACAGCTCATTTCTCCATTCAGGTTATTCATATATTCTGCCACACGGATGTCATTTCTTTGTAGGTTGCCCAATAATACTGAAGCAGCAGTCTGTAAAAATTAATCTGCTACTAAAATATTCTGACATTTGTTTTCAGTATTTCTCTTTTCCATGTAGATTATTAAAACTTCATAAAAATTAAGGCTGATCACCTTTTCATCTGTTGGATAAACATTTTTCTTGCAGAACTACATGCATTCAAAAATACATATGTGAGATTTTGTACCAGGTGTCAGAGCCAGGAGTAAACATTTGTAAGCCTTGTCCACCAAAGTCCTCATATTCAACACACAAAAAAACTTTAAAATAAACAAGACAAATTGTACAGAGTATATTATCTCACTTACTTAAACATATCTGTGCACAAGAGAACAGTTCATACTTGGTGGCATACTGAAATGAAGTAATTTTTTTTCCAGTACTAGTGACAAATGCATCTTTTTGGACATTGTTAAAAATAAAATATTAAATGCCCATATTTGTATGTGAATTTCATGTAGTTTCTTCTTTCTTTGCATTACCCCATTCACTTCTCAGCAGTCTGCCTATTATTCTCTATTGAAACGGCTTGCTCTTAATCATAATCACTCCATTTTAAAAATGAAGTTAAGACCACTAACTATGTCACAATGAGCCACTACTAAAGCAGTCATAGTTACTAAAGAAATGAAGTGAGACACCATGGAACCTACTTTGTTCTGCTTTTCCAAATAAATAGATCCCCTTGTTATCCACAAAACCTTTGAAGTGTATGCCATCTTTCTATTCAAATTAGGCAGCAAAGGAAAATAATTCTTCTGAAGATAACATGCAGGAAGAGTCTATGTCCTCGGGAATTGCAAAGCCAGAAGAGTCCCCTGATCACATATTGCTTCCTTAAAGTAATCCCTATGCAAACTATACTTATGTGGGGGAAAAAAAAACAAAACAAAAAAAGCCAATTCTGATTTAAAATAGTCAGTGATAAAGCATTTTATCATTTCACATGAAACATGGATACTCTTTTTAATAACTAGCTACTTTGTATAGCAATAGCTGCAATATTTTATCTGTAAACCAGTCTGGTCCAATTTCAACTGGCCAATATTAAATCTGGTCTGCTAGATTAAAGAGCTCAAATTTATTTTTCTTGCAGGTACTTCTTGAGTAAGCAGGTCATTCCTTAATTTTACACATGAATTTATCACATGAAGTGAATTGTATTCATGAATATCTGCTTTCAAGGCTTTTAAATCATTCCCATAGAGATATTTTCCAATTTACCAGCATTCTTCTCTAATTAGACATGGTACTGCGTTAGTTGCTGCTGCTGCATTTGGTAAAGCAACTGCCTCAGAAATCACAGCATTGTTGAAAGCTGGAAGAGGTCTTGAGGTCATCTGGTCTAACCCATTTGTTCAAACAGAAGTACCTACAGCTGGTCTTCCTATTCAGGATTCCCAAACCAGAGCCTTCTGGATTTTAAGCAGCCTTTTTTGGCATTAGGAATTAAAAGCCAGCATCACCTGGTCAGCACCACTATCTACTGACACAAAACACGACTGAAATGTCATTTTTGATGAGGGCACTCTTCTGTCTTTTTAGTATGGACTGCTTCTTTGGAGGACTATATACGATGGTATTAAAACAGTTTGCTTTAGAACACTTCACTTGTACTTCACTGTACCGCTCTTTCATCTCATTTACTAATCCACTAATTCTTATGTCCACAGTATATCTATCAAGTGACTTTGCTTTTATCACCGATCACTAACAAACACATAAAACAGCAAAGACAGACAAATCCCCATCACGTGTCAGCAGAACTGAATTTGTTTGATGATTCCCCACTAGCTGTAACATTTTATGACCCTACTTAATGTATATGTTTCTGTAAAAATTTTATCTTGCTTAGATCCAGACCCAAATCCAAAATCATTTGTCTTAGATAACACTCCCCAAAACCTATTTCATGGAGAAAGTCTTCTCATTCAGGTTTTCCCTGTTACCAACCTGGTGCTTTTGCTGCTGCTGCTTGCTTACATTCCTCAGGTAGGTATTGTATTTCACAATGTCTTGGCTCATCTCATCCACTCTGTCCATCAGCAGCTGCAGACTCTTCCCTAGGTGATTACTGAAATACAAAAAACATTCCTGAAAGACTGAATTTATTTAATTTAAAAAAAAAAAAAAGAACTTGAAAATTCAAGTTATTTGACAAACTTTTCTGCATTCATGGCAGAGTTTGCACATGTATTTATTTATTCAGTTCCTGGTTATTTTTGCTCATGCATGCATTTGAAGATATTTTACCTGGCTTCTCCTCCTACAGTGTCTTGCCACATTACAAATATGATATTTAAATGTTTTGGTCTTTGCAAAGAACTTCCTAGTTATGAAAACCTTCTGCTTAACAAGATTTATGGATTCAGGTCAAATGTTTAAAAGAGAAAGTCTGATGCCTTTGTGGTGACACACAACCTTGAAAAACATTCTAGAAGATGTGTTCAGTTTGGTTTCAAGCTATTTCTGGCTTTTTTTCAGTATTTCTAATGCTTAATAGGCCTTGTTAAATACTCTTCAGAGGTCTCTCTCATTAACTAGACTATCAAACCATGCCTGGAAGGTTCAGCAGACATCACTCGATTTTAGCTGTTGAGAGGCAGTATCGCATCCAGCCCAGCCAATTCCACATTCCATATCATAGGCAACATGGAAGCAGCTAGGCTGGGTGAGTCCAGTTCCAGTTATGCGATCTACAGCCTTGGCCAGACAAATGCAGTCTGTTAAACAACTTTTATTGCAACCGTTTTTAGCAATTGGTTCAGTATTTAGCAGGAACTTAAGGTATAGCTTCCAAGTTTAAGTTTTGGAACTTTAAAGACTGGTGCCCATGGAAACAGTATTCATCCTAGATTGTGTTTACAGGGTAGTGCAGTAAAAGAAGGGTACTCACTGCTCTGTATTGATCCCTTTGATCAGAAGCTAGGTTTCTGGCTCCAAATTTAAGCCACACCCAGTACAACCTGGCTGAAGACCAAGGACTAAGCAGCTAAACCTCATTCTTCTCCTCTTCAACTGAAATCCACTAATATTCATGGAGTTTCTTTCAACTAAAAGCAGTTTGGTGCATTTCCATGTCAGAATCATATCCCTCAGTCACCATTTCTCCGCATTATCTGAGGTTCCTACTGCGTTTTACAATGCATTCACACCATCTTAAGTCCTATGGATTGGGGAAACTAACTGGAAGAGCCAGTAGGAAATAGCAACACAATGTGAAAAGGGAACAAGACACCTAATACTGAGCCCACTGAATTCAGAACTGTAGACAGATGCTTGTAACATACAGAGGTACTAGAGGATACCTGCTGAGAACGTGGCTAAAGACATTCGCCCTCATCCACAAGTATCAGAACAACTATTTCACCAGCTGAGCTGCCTGCTTACCCAACAGAAGGCTAGATCGTTAATTTCTGAGCACAGTTTATTTAAAGCCAGAGTCTTAAACTTCAGTTGCCTACAGGGGCAAATGGTGAGGAAGACTTCAGCTACAAAGCAGAAAGAAAGGCACCACTGTAATAACTATTTTTACACTCCTTGGAGGGTTTCTTTCTTTCAGTCGAGCATTTCAAGCATTATGATATTCAGAACTGTGGAATATTGCCATGGCCATGGGTGTACATGTTTTCATTTTCTACAGAGTTTATATTACACTGAGTTAGCGTAAGAACTGGATATTATCAGAACACTAATGGTCTTACAGGGTATGCAGCCACCAGGAATACATAATTATTTTACAGATAGCGTCCATATGAAATATAGCTGGTTACAAGAATGACTTTATGTGAATCTCTCTAGGAGCAGCTTAGTATAGCAGAATACTGAAACAGGGAGTTATTGTTAAGACACTGCAGTAATATAACGTTTGCTCTCATTGCCAAGGAAACAAAAACCTAAAAACAGATAACTTAAACAGATGTGAACTGAGACATGAAGTGATAAGTGTGCTCCAAATACAGGACCTGCTTTTTCTTTATGTCTCCTGTGCCTGATACTCTCTTTTACTCCATCATCTCTTTAAGAATATAAGAAGGCCAATAGGAAACAATTTATAAAACTCTGTATGCAACGTTTAAGTAAGTTTTATTCAGTAGAAGTTTATTTGAGAGATATGTGAGATTTAGAAGGTTAAATTGTATTGCTCCAGCCCATAAAACTCACCATGCACTTACTCAGCCAAAAAGCTCTTTTAGGTATCTCCTTACCTTCTGCATTCCCATAGAAGATATCAAAACTTACACTACATGGTACCTAAATGCCCAGTACACTTTAATGCAATAATTAAAAAAAAAACAAGTGCAAGTAATTGCTGCTCACATATCTGTAAAGACTCACTTTCCTAAAAGTCTCTGTGATAGTGAAACAGAGACAACATGGAATTCAGCACCCAACAAATTGTTCTGTGAGCACAAGTAGTACAGAAATAGCATTTTCAACAGATGTGCTGAGATAGCACTAGGAGATCACTCTACCTCAGGTATCCGTGAATATTTATAGGAGAAAATTATTAGAAATACAGCTGTAGGACTGTTATCATACTAAGCATCAAAAAGTCCACACAGGTGACAGTGTACATGTTAGTGTTGTGCACTTCTTCTGTAACAGCCTTATAATTGATTCCCCACTCCCCCCATTGCTCTTCACCAAAAAGGGAAGATACATACTCAAATGGTTGGCACAAGAATTACTTCCAATTCCTTTTATCAAATAAAGTTAAAATAATTCTGTGAGTGAGAAATGGAAAGCCGTGAGTGGACAGCCCTAGCTCATAGGTGACTTGGTTATTCTGGCTGACGAGCCTTGCCTTTAGCAGTATTATGGTCTAAGCTTCCATGTAAGAACAAAGCATTACCCGTATATCAGATTACATCCATTTATCATTCACTGCATGAGTGTATCCTGTTGAGCAACCTGGTCTAGTGGAAGGTATCCCTGTCTATAGTAGGGGGTTGGGACTACATGATCTGCAGGCCCCTTCCAACCCAAACCATTCTATGATTTTATGATCTGGATGCAGATCTGGCTAAAGGACCTGAATGCAAGCTTCCCTCTTTGTAAGGGAAGAGGTGCTCATACGACCAGAGCCTCCCGTTGCGGATATATTTTAGAAGAGCAAAGGTATGGTTTGCTGTTGCCAGCAAAGCTGGTTTAAAAGGTTCCAGCATCAGCATCTTCCTGCCTCTCCCTCTGCCCAAGGATTACAGCACTCTCAGCTGTATGGATTCAGCTGTTTGCGTGGGCACACTTTAAACCGTTCCAGTGAAACACTCTACTGTAAATGCAAAAACACCCTCTGTTGGGGTTTCTTTAAACAGAGGGGGAGAAAGAGAGAGAGAGAGACTGAAGGAAGGGCTGGAAGGGAAGAAGAGTGGGAGCCTGACTTTTTTCCACCAGTCTATTCCACAAAGCTATTTGTACAGCCGTACTCCAAAACAGATGAGGGAATAAAAAAATCTTTGAGGGCGGGAGGGATGTAGAGATGAAATGGGGATAGAAGGGAGGAATGATGCAAGCAGCTGGGGGCTGGAACCTCAACTGGCTCCACTTCTGTAGGATTCATAGCACGGAGCTACACATGAAGCCCACATTTCCCTCAGCATCTTTAACCAGGAAAGGACTCCACACGTACTCACTAAAGGTCTGAAACACCCACAACAGATCCTCAAGTTAGACACCAAAGCTTCAAAAAGAAGCAGGAATCCCCATCATTCTCAGCTTCCCATGTCCCGGGTATTAGTTTTCTCTCTCTCTACACATGACTTGAGAATCCTCACGGTTTGCACTTTTGGAGAAGCTCAGCTACCCATGCTGCAAAAGGGAGCAGAGCCTCTGAGATCTGAGTCGCCACGCTGATCCATACACTTCATGTTGGAGGGATGGCAGCGCAAAAGCTGCAGGACTCCAAAAAGAAAGGCTTTTCGAAATTACCATAAAATAAAGTACATCCATTTATTTGCAACTTGTCTAAAGAAAATGAGAACAGGGAACAGCAAGGGCAAGCACAAGAAAAGCTCTATCTACTGCACTGGCTTTCCAATTTCATCAGCTGTGCTGAGGCCCCTCTCTCTGTCACTGCTTTGTGGGAAAAGGTGCCACTCTGCAGAGCATTCTCCTCTAGGGGTAACAGCATTGTGTGGATTAGAGAGGTACTGCTGGGCGAAGTACATCTTTTTGATTAAATATTTCTAAGGAACGTTCCCACTGCTTAGCAGAAGAACTTGTTTACATCTCCACATTTCAGCCTGAACACAACCTGCTCTTTTTAAGAGGATTTTGTTTGAGTGAGATATGTAAGACAGGAGTCTCAGAGCTCCATTCCCTTTTCTATTTTGACTTTGATGTGTGCCTTTGGGCAACACATTTACCCTCTGTGTGTCAGCTTCCCCCATCTGCAAATTAGAGATTTTCATAATTATCTTAATAATCCGTTAAACACACAGATTTCTGAACAAGCAGTACAATGAACAAAGGTTAACATTATTTTTGAATGCCAAAGTAACCCTCCTTATGTCACTTTTGTAAAAATACCGCATCTGATGTTTGAAAAATCTTTCTGCCAAGTAGATGTTACTGCAGTAAATGTTCAGCACATGTTTGCTTCTACTGACGCACACTATTAGAAAAATTGCTTGAGACAAATTGAGATATTATAGAACAACCCTATTATGAAGCTAGACCACAAAAAAGCTTTTTTTAATTTAAACTAGATCATCAATGGAATAGGGAAGAGATGGATGAGAATGGGAAAGTTGGTTGTAATTATTTCTCTGAAGATCTGGAACATTATCTGACAGGATTTTAATTCCTGAGTTTCTATCAAAAGATTGGCAGCATTCCAAGGCCTTCACAAGACATTTTGGTCCTTAAGGGTAGCAGGAGGATAACAGTTTGAGCAAAAGGCCTTTACTTGCTATTACTTGCTAGCTGTGCGCTATTCCGCCTTTAACTTCTTTCCCGAGATTATTCCAGTTCACTCACAATTCACAAGAGAAACACAGATTTATGCTCAAAAAGTAAACTGCTTCATACAATTATCACAAATTTACTTCAAAAGGAAAAAAGATATTAAGGTGCATTCAAAGTACCTCAAATAGGTACAGCTTCAAACTCAGACAAGGTGGGTGGCTGAACATGTGAGAATCTTGATGAAACAAACACTCCAGATGAGAAGAACCAAGGGTAAATAATTTCATTGCCAAAACCATTGCTTCAGAAGATTAAAAAAGGTTCAGGGATGCTCCCAAAGGACAGGAGGAAAAAAAAAAAGAAAAAAAAATCCAAAAACAAACAACAAAAAAACCCACCTCATTCTACCTAAAATAAAGTAGCCTTAAAGCTACTGCCAACTAAATCTGCAGCAGCAGCAGAAGTTCAATGAGGAAGACACCTCAAAACTTAAAAATAAAACATTGATATATTGATTTTTCAGCCTATCCGAGGACAAAAATAAGGAAATACAAAATGAAAATAAAACTCCAGAATAGTGGTAATTTGAACTCCCCTACTTCAGGTAACTGAATTCAAGTTAAAGCAAGTTAAATATATAAGCAAGCAATGTAAGTCACCCTACCTAGAACAAATGAACATTAAACTGTTCCTAATTTACCAGTTGAGTCACACCAATGTAAAATGTCACTGAACGTAACCTTCCATGTAACTAAAAGCAGCACTAAAGAATTAAAAAAAAAAAAAAAATGCATTTACAATAATCTTCAAATAAACTCATTGAGATAATTTACAAGATTTTGTCTGCTTCAAATCAAACAAAGCACCTTAAGCTCCTCCAGCAGACCAGGTGAGCTTGAAGAATGCTGCCAGGAAAGCCCAGGAGACATAAAGCTGAAAACTGATGAATCTGCTGAATTAATTCCCCATTACTGGGATGCAGCAGTCCTCGATAAGCTGAAGAAATTGCTGCCAGCATAAAGGATAGTAACTATGCAAGTTCAAAGAAACACATTTAATTGAAAAGTCACTTTTAACCAGGTTTATCAAGAATCCATTTCCACCTGTGTCATTGTCAAGAACAGTGCTATACTGCTCTAAGAAAACACCTATTGAAAATACACTTTGATTCTGTAAGGAAAAAAGCTCTCCTTTTTTCTCCTGTTGCGAAGGATTCCTAAGCACAAATGGAGAGCTTCTGTTTTCTCCTTCACTTCTCTGATGAAAGGACTGCCACAAAAGCCTGTCCTGCACTAGGCTACAACCTCAACACTGCCATTCCAATAAGAAAACTAACTTGTAAATATCTGTCTTTTAGCTTGAGTCAAGGTAGCAGTGCAGCACGGTTACTACCAAAAGATGACAAGCCAGTGAAAAACTTCACCTGCATTTTGTGATCTGTTCAGACTCATTTCCATTTCCAGAACTGCACTGTGTGACTAGCAACAGCCTGAGTAAGGATCCAGGTTGCTTAGTAGTCTTTTGTAACAGGAGGAAAGTCCCAGCAGCAATAAAGGACAACACTGTCAAGTCTCCTACACACCTCCCCGCGTCCTCATCATAGTTCTCCTTTTCATGGTAAAATGGCAAAGCTCGTGAGGGATTGCTCATCTCTCACATCCAGTACCTGCCCATTCCTCATGGCAAAAGCCTTGACGATGCAAAAAGACTGACAGGAAGCCTGGACACTGAGTAGCCGCACATCTCAGCAACAATTCTTTTCCTATTGATTAATTCCAGACACAGAGACTGAACTGGACAAATTATTGATTAAATATTCCCTTGTGACATCTGTAAGTTCCCAAGCACAGTTCAGCCTTAGATCCAATCTCTCTTGCCCAATTTCTCTAAAAGCATCAGATCCCTCATTATGTGAACATAAGCTCTGGAAAAGAAAAGAGAATGAAATGGAGTTGAAGACTACTGCTAACTCCGGCAACATATGGACCACTAGCAACATGGAATCTTAAATAGTTTTATGTGGTGAGGGGAAGAAAAGGACCTAATTTGGTTGGCAGAGTCAACAGTGGAGATCAGAGTCATGGCAGATAATACATCAAGGTAAAAAGAGTACTACACTCCAAAAATCTATTAATGAATATATCCCATTTCGACGCAACAAGATATTGCATCCTTTTCCGCATCTGTTTTTTTCAATCTGCCCAATAATAACCAAATTAACTACACTGTGTCAGGTAGGATTTAACTACCATTAAATTTCTGATCATGCTGCTCTAGGTGATGCCTCTTTTGTACCATAAATGTACTTTTCGGCCAAAGTGCTACATGAACAAAAAGCTACTTAAATAATTATCGACATCATTAATGCTGGCTGTCACCAACAGCAGTCCGAGCTTTTTTTCCAGTTTCTCAGACAGACAATCTTTTTTAATGAATCCTGCAACTAAAGTAAGACAGATGTGATTTATTTTTTATTAAAATTATTAACAGCCTCACTTAAGGATTACCTAACAGAATTATTTGCCTTAATTTTTCTGAATACCGATGTTTTTCTGAAGTGAAGAAAATATGCATTACTGAAACGGATACATAGTTCAAGCAGTACAGGTAAATACAGATTACGGGCTGATTTTAGTTCTGGAATTTATGCTATCGTTTTACCACGCAGATTTTCCTTCAGCAAAAAACTGAGGGTGAAGTCTTAACCCCATTAGAGTCAAGGCAAAGCTTCCATGGGCTGTAATGAGACTGGGATTTCACCCAAGGTGTTAAACTGTGGTTTGGGAAAGCGAATAAAAATACATCCATTATGGTAACAAGTACTTACCTGCTAGCCAGACTGAGCAATTCATGTCTATCGGCTACTGCAGATTTCTTTTCCAGTTCCCACAACATCACATTGATCAGGTATGAATTCTTAATTACAATGGGCACTTCTTCAAACATGTTTTCATAAGCAATATTTGCTTTTTTCAAACTGTGAAACAAGTTAAAAATATTTATTAAAATAACCAGTACCTCTGTTGTTCATTTTGTTAAACTGTTGCTCCAGCTATATTAAATAGGCAATTCTTTTAAAACTTCCCATTTCCAGAGCTCCATCTGCAAGCAAAAGTCAGGTCTCTCCATTAGAGAGCATTTGCATGGCAAAACCTCACATTTACAAAGAGTAGGAAAAGCTGCTCTACAAAAACTCTCAGAAGTCAAGCAGCTGCTTTGCTCACTAATACATTACTTACATGAAAAAGCCTCCAGCAAAAGACTGCACTGACAGGATTAACTCTGCCCCTTCCAAAATACTTCACTATTTTCCCTGCCACCAGATTTTTTTAAATAGAACTGAACAGTTTCCCGTATAACATCAAAACAGCTTTAAAGTCATAACTACTACAACAATAAACTATTTCCCCAATAGCTAAATAATTAAGAATTTTATTGATGAAAATTAGATTGACAAAACACCATGTTTCAGAACAATTAAATTCTATGGTGGGTATTAAAATACAAGTTTATAGTGCACTTTTAAAAAATATAACAAATATTGTTCATGTTTTAAAATAAAGTAGACACTAACACCTTGCATAAAGTCTAGAAATAAAAGCATGATACATCTTTCTAAGTAAATACATCCTTAACTTCTTTGTATGTGCATGGAATCTTAAAACAAAAACATTTGCCTTTTTTTTTTTTTTTTTACTGAGGACCAGATTTGTTTGTTCATTATGCAAATGTTATCTTTAGACACAGAGCAATGAAGTTACTTAGTTTCTCCTCAATGAATAAAGTTTAGCAAGTGCTTGTGCTTTTGCTGTTGAACACCAAGCTGTTTGGGGAATAAGGAGAAAATTCAGGCCTACATCTACTACAAGCAACTATTCTTTTGAAACAGTTAATTACCTTACTTTTACTCGAGAAGACTGTGTCCACATGGGGGAGTTAATTTGGAATAAACACAGAAGACCAGCTATTGTAAAATACCTGTTCAATTTTCCTTCTGAAAACAAACAGCTTGAAGACAGACCATCTATTTCTATTTCCCCTTCTCTCTGTGCTTCCTCCCTTTCTTTTCTTTTTTCCTTTTAAATTTTTTTGGACTCTATTCCCAGACACAGCTGCCTTTGCCATATTCCTTATAGCCAGCCTGTCCACCTCCAAAATCAGTCCAAGTCCCCCCACCCCTGCCCTCACTTAAATGCCCAATGACAGACTTCCAGTCCTTCTCTATGACTGTATCAGTACACATCTATCATCACACAGAACACATCAAGTTTCCCAGCACATGCTGTTACATGAGATTTTAAAAATACTGTATTTCATCATCCCATGTACCTCCCTGCACCCAAATAATCCAGGTAGATCACGAGAAATCACTCTTCTCAATTACTTACGCTTCTGGAGAGAAGTCTTTTTCTTTGCAAACTTCCATCAGTTTGGGAGTCAACCGATATGCCTTCAGTGACAAAGAGCCCTGAGCAGTCTTAATGGGATCTATAATGAAAAACAAAGGAAGAATATTAATATAAACTCCAGCTTACTTTTTAATTTATAAACAGGAGGCAAAAAAATAAATAGTCGTCTTAGAAAAATAAGACAATCAACACATATTGAAATGTAAAATACAACTATACACAATGAGCTTGATTAATAAACATAACTTGGAGAACACAGTGGGGACAGAGAACCCTCCTACCCATAACATTATTTTCCCATTAAAGGTCTAATTCACATTTTCTATTCCTTAATGTGAACTATCAGCATAACTTATGTAACAGCGACCTCTTTTAAATAAATATTTTCCCCTCTAGTCATTATGCAGTAAATCAAAATATTCGTTAAACTGCATTTTATACAAAAATAGTATTTCTAAGTAGCAATAAGCTAATTCAGATCAAGTTGCCCTGCTGCTCGGTGCACAACGGTATAACTGGCATATAAAATGCTTAATTTTGCTGTGACACACTATACTGAATGTAGGGGGAAATTTTCTAAACAAACTGTTACATTCCTAGGACAAAGAAGCTTAACACTTACTGCATGATAATGGCTGAATCATGCCAACATTAGAATAAAAGCTGTGTTAACATTCATGTTGTCTGAAACTTAACGCAGTAAAACTTTTAGCAATCGGTGATAAAATAAAAACCAAAATAGACTGAAACAAGTGGAAAATTCATCAAGGTCTGATGATGCAATGTTTCCAGCCAATATAAGTATACTTTAACAACTTGTTCTTTACTGTAATCCAATTGTTAACATACTGAAACAATTTTGGGGCAGCTCATAAGATTGATCGTATTCATTAGTATTTTTTCTGACAGATACTCAGGACGTTACATTTACTTCTCAGCTGGAAACTATATGCAAGTCTGCCAGATATGGCAAACTGTGAGTGTTTGGGGAGGGGGAGGCTATAAAGCTGTTAAATTGCCTACGGTTCTGATACAGCACAGAACATCTGGTCTGGAGAGCTTGAGGAAACACCATTAAATAGGCAGAAAAGAAAAAAATCTTTGTGCTAAGAAACAGTCCAGGTTTTGTATGCTTCTGTCAGAGGTATAAAAAAACTTGGCAATTCGTGTCATGATTGGTCAGTCACGTACAGAGCCAGACACGCTAGCAATCGGGGTTTGTTAGACATCTGGTCGAGTTCCACCAGCCCCTCTGACGAGGGAGGGGAGATGAAGGAATAAAAATGAAGCAGCTACTCCAGCATTCCAAAACGTACACATCAGGGCTCTGATAGCAAGAAAAATAAACAGAAAGAAGGAAACCCTGTCTAGACTTAGCTGCTGCTGAGGCTGCCGTAGACACAGGGTTGGTATTTACTTGAAAAGGCCTGCCAGGCTACTCTTACAGGCAAAAGAATACAAAAATAGTAGTAATAATATTAAGAGGGGAAAAGAATAATAAAGGAAACCTCATACTAACCGTAAATGAGAACTACAGACTCCTCAATTGCGTGCTGGTAACTGAACTGGGAGTCCAGGAGGGCACGTGTGACAAAAGAGCCATAGTATGTGGACTGGTACCAGCCAACGTGAAGATGATCAATGTTTACGTGGCGAAGGCTCCGCATCATTTCCATCTGGTATTGAACTGGATTAAATAAAAATTATGTTTAGAAAGTAAACTTACACAATTTGTACTATTTCTAGAGAGTGTTTAATATTCAATGACTAAATTGTTCTACTTTTTTTCATTGTTTTTTTTTTTTCATTCACTGCGTAGAAGTGTGCTCCTGCACTAACTAGACTATCTGCAGGAAAATAAAGGGCTTCCTCAGAAAGTAAGACTAGCCTAAGCAAGCAGACTTTCTTTTTTCAGCTGGACTTAATTGCTAAAGCGATCAACAAACTGTTACGTCTCATTTGCAGTGCGTATTACTTGCTCATTCATAAAAAATCACAGATACCAGGTTTCATTAACCAGTAGTAATTTACCATTTTGTAACAAAATAAATAGTGATTTAAATCATGGTACTGCTAGGGATTAAATAATATTCCTTTAGATCCAAAAATCATCTAATGTAAAAACAAAATAGGAAAGAAATTTCTGTCTTCTTCACAGTTTAGAACTACATTTTCAGTATCATAGTTTGAGGCACCCACTATAGTTGTCAGACAGATTTAATTGCATTTATCTTCAACTGTTTAGCAGTGTTTCTTTCATATATGTATATGCAATATATATCAAGATGGATAGATAAGTATTATACATAATATACATACAGAGTGTTATCTTAGCAGAGAAAGGTTGACTTTTTAATTTGCAATTTTTTAAAGCCACAGCTGTAATGTTTTATTGTGTCCATGAACAAATTCTGTTTCTACCAAATGCCTCATTCAGATTACCTGACGGAAAAGCAATGCTTAGTGTTTAAGCAATGTTTAACACGCTCCGATCAAGCAGATCCACACACCTTATCCCTTATCAGACCTTCTAGACAGACACTGCCCGCTGACTGTATGTGAGGGGGCTGATTTCTGTGTGCCTGTGCTCACAGCCAAACGATAGGCAATCAGATGCAACAGCACTACACAATCCTTCAGTTTTATCTGCTGCTCCAAATTCACAAAAACAACTCCCTCCTATGCATTTATTTCTGTGGGGTTTTTTGCTTTTTTTTTGTTTTTTTTTTTTTCCCATGGGCTCTCCTTGCACAGATGAAAATATGACATTCATTATAAAAGAAAGCCACATCAATTAATTAGAGAATATAACGTGCTAAATGTTCTGAACCCACTTTATATCATTTCCAGAATAAAAAACAATTACATCCTTTAAAGATATGAGGAGACATTTCTCAAGAACGGACACATTTTCCAACTTATCACACACAAAGCACAAACTAAATTCTGCAGTCTGCTAACCCTTTTAAATTACAATGTCTTAAGCAATCTACATACGTTTGTATAAGCATTTGCAGACTTTTTCCATCAGCATACGTTGGTGCCTGCATTCTATTTCATGATGCCTTGATATAAATGACTTACAATTTGCGTTTCACCCAGGACACCAACGATAACCTAGCACCCCACAGCTAACATAGCAAAACCTTCCAGGTTCAGTCTGAAATGCCACGCACACCTATGCAGAAAGGCCCTCACCATGGGGCTGCCACTGCACCGCGGCACATCTAAAGGTGTCACTGCTTCCCAGGACAGCCAGCTAACTGGAACCAATCTAGCAGCTCCTTTACAGTCGCTACCAACACCTTTCCCCTCGCCAGACTGAAATAAAATAAACGTTAATCCCCTTTTCATTGCATAACTTCCAGAAATACAGGACAGCTTCAGGAATCCTCCTTACTCAGCAGCCCCCGCTGTTCAGCAGGTAGCGTCTCAAGACATTTCCCACTCTTCTAACAAAAACAAAGTCAAGATCTAGCTTGTCAGAGAAGCACAGTCCTTACATTTAAAAGTTTGGCCGGCTTTTTTCCTTTTCTCCTACTTTTTACAATTAAAACATACTGAACACAATTCTTCCCCAAAATTGCAAGGCTGCTGCTATGGCCACAACTTTAAATAGAAAAAGCATACGATTCAATAAACGTGGAAAATGTAGATAGAATGGGCTATTCTGGTTTAAAGAAGGTTTTTAAAAAAACTTGCGTAGAAAGAAAGTAAGACTTGCTTTTGACATGACTTGCAAAGACATGAAATTACGGTTAAATCCTCTCTAGCTAGATGAAGTCATGAAAAAGAAAAAATAGAAGGAGATTTTCAAAAGCAGTTGAAAGAGAGGAAATATTTTTTTAAAATGAAAATAGAGGAGGATTTTTAGACTGCTGATCTACACTGCTAATTGCAGTGCTGATTTTCTCAAAATTGAAGACGTAGTCAAAGTTGAAGCGGCCATGAAGCAAAAGAAAAAAAGTATTTTCTACACAGATTCCTCTGGAATCACACGGTAAAACCCATTCCAGTATTTTCTCCTTTAAGAGATCTTAAAGAGATGTTAAAGATAGGGAACACCCAAGGAAAACATCCAGATCTTTGTAAATCTGAATAAAGGTATGTCATGCTCTTACAAGTGTAAGTGCAACCCAAAAATTATGTTCGAGGACTTCTTGTCTTAAACTCAGCATCATGTAACTGAAGTGTGAGAGACATCACGTAGAAGAAAGGCCTCACTGAAAAGCATCCAGACTTCAAGTCAGCAGTTCCTCCTCTCATGACTGTTAGCAGTTAGATGATAATGAAGGCAATAGCGGAAAAATCTCAAAGAACCAATAAAGCATCAATAGCTAACATCTCTGCCTTGGGAAAACAACTGCAGAAATTAAAACATGATGCAGTTCCCACCAGAGAGAAATGGAAACTCTTTTAACCAAACATATATATTTTATAACTTGTATTAGCAGCTAGATAGCTCCAAGAGCTGCCAACTTGCACAAATGTGTAACAGTCCCTAAGTTGCTTTTTCTGATATCATTACTGCCATTTCTTAACATCTTTTGCCCACGCTACAAAGCATCATGTATTTAACTAGAAGTTAAGTACAGGCTAGGGAAGAGCTTTCTTCTATCGAGTCCTTGCTCTGCTATGACTTGGGAAAGTCAAGCACTTTGACAAGGAGTTCACTGTTTCAAACCATAGCGTTTGGAAACGCGGGTGCCCTCCAAGTTTAAGAATGCCGGGAGCTTAAATGAGCAAGGAAAAGGGGCAAGCACTGGTCAAGTCATACCAGAATGCAGCAAAGTTTGCATTTTTAAGCAAATTACTTGCTCAGAAGCTTCCTTACGATGAGGTAAGCTATCAGACACGTCTGCACTTCATGCTTCTTGCATTAAAAATGCACCCATTGCACCTCTACCTCCTAAACACTTGGCAGGAATGGATTTCTTGAACAGACAACCTTTTTCACTATCGTTGAAATACATATTTCCTCTAAAATTACAGTTAGTTTTTCACTTGCTTGCAAAGAAATTTAACGGGCAAGCAGGAAAGAAGAAAAAAAGAGAAGGCAGTTAGTAAGCATTATAATTAATTTAGAGCAAAAAAAGAAAGCAAAACTGTCCAGTACGGGTGCTTTGCTTGAATCTGAGTGATACTTGTCTGTACTAACAAAATTCTGAAAATTAACTGAAAATAGAAACAGAAAAGAATATTGCAGTTGTTCGGTGCATATTTCTTCCATGATTTAAACTAAATTTTAACTAAATTATCTTAAAAGACTAAAGGAAATACTCAAATAACATCAACATTTGCTTCTTTTCCAAAAAGCAACAGCAACACTAGTAACTATCTGACATTTTACACATATATCCTCTACGTTAACAACAAGGAAATAACATACACAAATTCATATAATAGATCAGATACAATACCAAGAACTGAACACTGACGTGGTGACCCACTTAACATTAGGGACAACTCAGCCACGTTCCTTTAATATCTTAAAGTAGTCAGGGTCAAAAATTTTAGTATTCAAAAACCTAATTTAAGAATAGGCCAAATCAACTGAGATACTGAAAAAGAAAAGAAACACTCCGTGTGATGATTTTAAAATGCAAACAAGCTTAAGACACCGGAGTTCACAATTGGCAAATTCACGTTCTGCTTGAAATAACAGCTTATTTCGCAAACTCTTCTGAAACAAGTGTTCCTGTAACAGTCTCACACATGATGCAAGTCTGTTCAACACTCCAAAATTACATTATTTTCTCTATAAACAATTCATTAAAATCCAGCCCTTATGAGGTCACGTGCCAATGTACATGTTGCCAAAAGTCAGTTCTGAAATAGTTACTGTCAGATGAGATGTATGTCAAGGTGGCCACACTCACACTACTGGTAAATGTTATGATGTGAAATACTGATCAAAGATGACCCAGAACCAATACATTTGATGGTACCTTAGATGTATAGGGCCTCAGTTTCCAAAGCACTCTTTAAAGTTTCTACATGTTAAGAAGTCTGCTTTGAAGAGTGGCAAAGGACGTCTCTGAAGTGGAAGAACTCGGTACCAATGCTGTGGACCACTCTGCCATCCTTGCTCATCCATTGCTCTTCACGACATGGCACTACCAAAGAAAGCAGCAACCACTAACATTTGCATAAGCCTAGATTTCACAATTAAGCGTCTACCTTGCCTTGCATTCAGCAAATTGGTCCTTCAACTACAAACTTGAGAAGAAATTATATGTGTCTCCTCATGAGAGCACATCAAGCAATTTCAAGAGCAATTTAGAGGCACCCTCACCCCCAGGGCTCCCCCAAGGACTGCCCAGACCACCTGAGGATGAATATTATTTTCTTGCCGAACTTTGGGCAGTCAGAAGACAGAAACTAAAGCATATCAAAAGCCACAGTAACCAACTCCTGCTCTAACACATATCTGGATTTAACTGACAACACAGAGCCAATTTTAGTTATTCTGGTCAAATTATATTGAAAACCAGCCAAAACATCCTTTTTACAGCACCACTACTAACACACAATATTTTTAGGGCAATTAATTGGTATCTTTTGAAGTGCTACCCTGTGGCAGCAAGCATACTAAACAAGTGCTACACACTACATGGTACTTTTTAGCAGCACAAAAAAATTCTGTTTTTCCTATACATATTAAACTTTGCCAAACCACATGTATGCATCACACAGTATCTTCAATGACTAAAACAAGCTAGCAGATGCTAGTTCAAGGAACTAGTATATGCATTTGAAAAGAAGGAAAATTGATTTATTTAATTTAATTAAGCTCAGAGAATTATGGAGACAACAGATTATTTTTTTCCCTCCACACATACAAACCCAATTAATTGCCTAAAAATACTATGAATCAAAAAGACTGCATCTATTGATAACACAAATTTTGAAAATACAAACATAATTACCACCACAACCAACTTATTCTGGTTAAAAATATGAAGGATGGGCAAGAAGAACCAAGAAAATAGTTAATTCTAATATAGATAGCAGTATATTACTACAGCCTTTAGATACCACTGAAATGTATTTTAAGCTTAAGACTAAAACACATGTGCATGTATTTGCAGATTTTTATCTATATCCAACTTCCAACTTCTCCCAAGACAAACGCACAAGTGGAGTAACTCAACAATTCACCTATTCAGGGAGAAAAAAATTAAAAGTAAATATTGCCTTCCTCAATAATATTCATTTCCTGCTCTGAAATATCAAATCAGTTGCAAAACAGTACTCCATTTTATGAATTTTTGCTATAGTGAGCTGAAAGCACCTGATCTCCTCTAAATTTGGAAGCTAAGCAGACCGGGACCTGTGAATATCTGGTTGGGAGAAAATCACCTGAAAATGGGCAAAAGTCCAGGAGTCATAGTCAATCAAAAGACCGCAAAAATGAGTCAAAAGGCTGAATTCAACTTCATTTTATTTGCCATAATCCGGAATGAAAAAAAAGTAGGGGTAGAAAAAATTCTTTTTCTAAAAGAATTGCTACATTTTAATAAGTCAGCAACTCAGGTGGAAAAATTGCATGCTATTGTAACACATGCTTTCCCGAGACTTTTTTTTTTTTTTTTTCCCCTCCTTAGTAGAGACCATGGGACAAATTGAAATTAAAATCTGTAGCAATCATCTCCATTTCTGTTACTGATGCTCTGTGAATTGTCTTCTGAAAAGGTGATTATTACAGAAACAGAAGATTTGATAGTGTCTTAACACTTTCTAAAGCCAAAAGGCCTTTGACTCTAGAAATAAGAAGGGGCGAAGCAAAAGAGGGAAAACTTTTTAATACTGCTACTACTAATTGTGTAAGCTCAGCAAGCAGCTTCATCTTTAATGCCAGTGACAATCAGAATCATTAAGCTGGGAAAAGACCACTGAGATGACGTAAGTCCAACCGCCATGCCCACCAAACCACGTCCCCTCAGTACCACATCTACCCCACGCACGGCGGTGTGCGTGACAGGGCAATGGGAAAGCAGCGAATGGAAGCACACCACTTCCTGCACATGTGCTGGCACGCACCCAGCGCTCGCTGTCAGGAAACATGGAACTCCCGCCTCAGCATATAACCACTGAATAAGGAGGCAATCAAACTCCTCAAGCTATTGAATTGTTTCATTAGAACGTAAGTGAATACTCAAATAAGCCTTTGAAAAGCTAAGTAAATCTTACTGACCGCACAATTTACGACAACTCAAGATAATGGAAATCCACGGGTTTCTTTGAACAAATGCATCGGAACCTCATGGAGAACCCAAAAGATATGGGCAGGACTGTCAAGGTGACTTTCAAAACTGTCTCTTGAAGTGTGCAACAGTATTCCAAAGGATAAAAGCAACACAGTACTTCCCAAAATATTACAACAATTGTCTTAAAACAATTTAGAAGACGAGTCTTTAAAAATCAATTTTAAAGCTGAATGCCACTCAAAACCAACATCTTGAAGCTAAAGACGAAATTAAGCAATGCAAATTCCACTGTTTTGTTGACAATGATCCCTAAGAAAGAACTGTCAAACAACAAATGCAATACATTTTACAGGTTTTCTGCCATATATCTGGGTAGTTTTCTGGGCATAAACGTATGTAACAAGCTACGTCTTCACAATACTGTACAAACTCTCATCACTTTATCTTCAATCTTTTTCTTCAAGGCTGATAAACATTCTCAGTATTTTAGATATTAATAGTTTAGTACTATTATTTTTTGTATGCTGGTAGAAGATGCATTTTAAACAAGATTAAAATCTCCATCAAGAAAAAAAGTTTTAATCAGCAACTACATTGTCACAAAAGCAGTAAATTATGGTAAGAACTGCCACCCGGTCAGCCCGATTCTTGCTTTCCTTGTAAAAGGAAAATAAGATGCTATCTCATTTCCTAATAAAAATCAAACTCCTAATGAAAGCATCAAATGTTTTCTATCAGAAATGCATTCCCCATCAGCTTCAGCACCTTGAAGCCTTTAGATATACAATTTTAGTGCAGTGAATATGATTCTAGGTGCTAAAATGCAAAATATGTTTGAAAAGTATGAAAATATCTATGTTAGATATTAGGTGGAAGTTTTTCACAGAGAGGTTGCTGACACACTGGAACAGGTTGCCCAAGAAGTTGTGGATGCCCCATCCATGAAGGCATTCAATGCCAAGCTGGATGTGGCTCCAGGAAGCCTGGTCTGGTGGTCGGCGACCCTGCCTGTGGCAGGGTAGTTGAAACTAGATTATATTTGAAGTTCTTTTCAACCCAAACCATTCTATGATTCTATGAAAAGAAGCCAGCATGCTCAAAAGCACGTCTTGTTGGGTACAGTAATCTGCTGTTCAACTGATCACCTCCTTTATATTTTTTTAAGGGACCAAATTCCCAAAATATTCTCTACCAGTCGTCTATTTTTTCTTGTTTACTCATTACAAAAAATTAGCAATGTACCTACCTTAGTGCTAATGAGTTACAAAGAAAGTAAGAATACAGTAAGACAAGAATGTATGGTGAGAATCTAATTCCTTCCCTGCATAAGCATCAAACTGATTTAATGGATGTGATCCAATACATAGTTATGAAATTCTGGTCTACAAAAATGCTGAGTTCTTACTAATTTATTAGTAAAAATACTGGAAATGTTTGAAGATTAATGAATTACATAGTCATTTCCTTTAAAAAAAAAACAACAGATTTTCACATCCAACAGTTTGAGGGAAGAATCAGAACAATGTAGTGGAAACAACTTAGCAATTTGCTGCATTTTGAAAATCCATAGTGTTATACAATATGCATCACAAGAAAGTCTCATTTTGTTAAGAACTTTTCAGTAAGAAAATTGATAGTGACTTCACCTAAGAGATTTGGAGGCTTTCAAATCCCTCCACTTCTCTTTGTAAAGAAAAAGATTTTGTGTTTTTGAAAATTTGGTAGTTTGTTTAACTTGTACCATTTTGTACCATTTTTTGCATTGCAAAAGCATGGCAAGGGAGAAGGAGCATCTCCAACAGCTTGCTTACAGCAAAAACACCCTTCTCAGTTTATCAGATACAATGAAGCAAGCGTTTTTCTGATGGCTTGGTATTAAATATCCACACATCTTGTTTTGAAGAACCCCTCACACTGTTTTCACATTTCAAGCTTGCAAGATGTGGTCCAAACACTAAAGCAGACACCCCACTCACAAAATAATTTTCATGGGTTGTCCTTACAGTAAATCACAACTTATTAAAAGAAAATTCATTGCTACAGACTGTTTCTTCAGTTGGAAATTACACAAGCTATTTGTTTTCCACGACCGCCATCAGCCCATAATGCAGGGATAACACTGTTAAAACATTTGGCAGGGAGGATAAGTCAAGAAAAGTTCTAATTTCTGGCAAAGCTTAGGAAGAATGTGGTTGCTACCCCCCTAAGCACATGTCTTTTGAATCAAAATTATACAAGTATCTAGCTTTCAAATGTGTTAAGCACACTTGGAAGAAAAGACAAGCTGCCTCAGGCTTACAACGTCTTCCACCGGGAACCCATTGGCACAGCACAGGAACCCACCGGGTGCCGGGCCAGAAACAGTTAACAGGTACGGGAAGAAAGAAGGGACCCCACACAACCCCAAATTTCACATTCATTTTACAAAGCCTACTGGTTTTATACTGCCCAGGTGCTGTTAGTCACCAATTAAACAGTAGTAAAATGCTGCATTCATTTCTTTCTTTACAGTCAGCACTTAACTCTCACCCCTCATTTAAAGCAGTAACAGGGAACTCTGTGTAATACCTCAAAAACAGCGTCACAAGGATGTTTCGGTAGGTTTCTTACAACACTGACACCTCTTTGTAACACATCCCATACAGCATGTGGCTATTCAGTTGTCCATGATGCAGAGGACTAAGATATCCCACTTAGCTGTGAAAGCACTAGTTAAGGATACCTTAGCTTGGATCCCAGCTGTCCTACTGTGCTCATCTCTAACTGTCAAGTCCTGAAGCCATGACCAGCATCATATTGGTCACCCACACACCATGAGCTGAACTCAAACAAGATACAAAAACACCTCTCCGCTATGAGACATGGGGCCATGCACTATGAGATAAAACGAACCAATCCCTTCCACTTGCCATCCCTGCCACAATACTCTTCTGCCTGTACACAGAAAGCTCTGAGATGGACTGTTTCCCTGCTCGTTCATTACTTGAGCTTCAGACCCAGTGAGTACACAGAAGACAATGGGTAATTACCCATTGATCGTGGGTGATGTAGTTGATGTAGTTGAATGAATCTTAATTTTAAAGAGTTCTTTAAAACTAGGGGAAAAAAAATGCCAAGTTTTATCATGCACAAGAACTCTTAACATGCATGTTTCTGAAAGGGTAACAGAACAACTCCTCCAGCTAAGTATTTCTGTCAATGAAATGAAAGTCTTGTGTTGCATATGTGGAGGCTGTGGATCCAGACTTAGCCGATGCCTAATGAGAGCCAGAACTGAGAGTATGAAATAACTGCCTTTCTTCTTTTTTTTAATATAGTAAAATATTCATAAGGAATACACATTACATTGGTATTTTATTGTAGCATACTGGTTATCAAGAGTTGCTCTCAATTCTCTCTTCAGATAGGTTTTAGGAGCAACACGAAGGGAACTGATTGTAGGTGGGCTGAAGAATGACAGACTCTGATTAACACCTAAGGAGATTCAAAAAAAATGAACATTTTGGAGTATTGGAGAGTGCTTTAAAAATTGTGAAGGAATTTGCCTGGAACTCTTCTAAGTAGCTCTGGATAGACAATAAGACATTTTCACATATCATGAAATCTTCTACCTTTTTTAGTAAGCCCTGCCTGCCAACAGGCATGGCACAATGATTTTAGAAGTTATTGGCTGTACCAAAAAACAGCAGGTGAAATCAAGTTCTGACAGAGGCAATCCCTCTTGTCTGTAGAAATCAGCCTCCACAGATTGCCAAAGTCAAACAACTTTATGTAAATGTCAACACAACAGGCAAAAGCATCAGCAGCAAAGTGGAGATAAAAAAAATACCACTTAATGACCATGGCTGCAGCAGAGCCTAAGTGATGAGTAATAGGACATTCCAACCAGAAAAATGTCATCCAGAACAGACAGCATCCAAATTTTTTAACACGTATCATCCCATACAGCTAACTACTAAAAAAACAACATGCTAAAGAATTTTGAAGCTAACCAATTGAAGAAGCCTATTTTGCTTTTTGCAGGTGAAACCATGTTCTTATGTCAACTCCAACACAGATGTTAGAGGAACACATCACTGCCACCACAATAGCTATTCATTAGGCAGCACGTGCAACATTTAGCTAGTGAAACAGTCTCACTGCACTCGACATTTAAGAAGTTTACGTTATCAGGGTAACAGTGAAGATTTCTACACAACTCCAATGGCATGTTTTAACACAGGATCAGCAAACCCATGGGTGCCAAGGAAAGCCAGCAGGCAGAGTTTTGAAAGGAACACTGACACCTGAGAATGACCCCATTTTGATGCAAGAACAAGACAGCCAGATTTTTCCAGCTCCCTGGTGCCTTTTTACAAGAACACACTTGATTTAACACATGAAAACCACTGAAGTACTTAGGTAAGATTCTATGATTCTATAGCAAGCATTGTTTAGTCTTCAGAGGCTTTAAACGCAGATGTGGAGAAAGTAAAACCTGGTATGACTAACTGACATTTCAACTGACCACAGCAGATCCAGCCCAACCGTGCTGCTGCATTACCATTTCCCAAAACCACTAAGTTACCTCATATTTTTCTATCAGACTTCTAATTTTGTCTTGGACACTGAATAGTACTCTGTCACATGTCCCATTTTCTTCCCAAGGAAATTGGATTCCTCATCACCACTTGCTGCTGCACTGTTATCACTTGTGTGTATACACATGTGTACACACACAGAGGAAGAAGCAGAGAATATACAAAAAACTGTACCTCAACATGCATTACTTATGCTATTCACCTTGGTTTAATGTCACCATGTTCATATTTTATACACGTGGAAAAAGGGCACTGTAAAGCAAGTAATTTACTAAATACCTTATGCCTTGACATAAATTAAAAATAAAAACATAATAAAAAATAAAAACATAAAAATGAATCTATTACTACTACATTTAAATTCAACAGTAAGTAATTAAAAGACCATTGCCCAGTAATAAACAAGACAGAAACCTTACTGCATGTGTTCATTTGCAGCATCACAAAGCTCACAGTTTCACAGCACTGCTCAGATAATAAACCAACAGTTAAGACATCTAGATTAAGGTATCTCAGTACAAGAAAACTCCATTTCCCAGCATAGTACTGCAACATTTAGAAGGCTTAACACTGCAAGGTATGTGCTGAATGTCACTAACTGTGACATAACTCATGGAGGTTCCAACGTCCAGGCTAACACTAGTAATATCCTATTGTCAGTGTGAAGCCTTCAATGCTCCCTCAAACAAACAATGAGTTCAGAATGTTACAGACCACGCAGAAAAGCTTCAAAAGGTCTTTTCCATAGGGAAGTGAGAGAAACAATAAAAACAGGAGTGGCTGGATATTTGAGGTAAAAGGCAGTCATGCCTCTTCACAAGCAGCCTTGGGCATCTGACAACTTGAGACCATAGACTATAATCAGATGCAACAATTTCTTAATAATTAAAAAAAAAAAAAAAAAAGATCCTCAACAGTTTAAGAATATTTAATGTATTTTATGTAGCTAGTGAAACTCCTGGCTTTTAGACTGAACTATAAGACAGAGAGTTAGGATGATTTTCTCTCCTTTCTAGGGTCTGTAACATCATATGGCAGAATTCGGCAAGCCAAAGCTAATATTTCAGCAACATAACACTTGCAACTTTTATATCTAAGTGTGCCTTGTTCTTTTAAAGTAGCCAAAAACTAGACTCACACCCTGTTTAAACAGGCAGAAAAAGTACTCTGTGCCAGGGAGGAAGTTATAAACTTAAAGTAGGTTTTGTGCACGGGAAACTCAAGTTGGGAAGTATTAGGGCAGATCCACAACAACCAGTCCTTTAACAAGTAAGCAAAAAGCACAGGGTAATTTCAGAGCTAGGGCAGGAGGCTGCAGTTCCACTACTGATCAGCTGATGGGCTCACCAATGGGCACACAATAAATCAGTTCTTTCAAATCCCGCCTCTATTCTGAAGACGTTAAACTCTTGGGACAGCACTCACCATTTATTCTGAATGCAGCCAAAGGGCAAAACAGCCCCATTTGAGGAAGACAAACCACTGCATCACCTAATGGTATCTGTACTTTCCAGACTGCCAAAGTGTCTTTGTAACTGGAGTATATTTACAACCTAAATTATATTTGGATTTTTAAAAAGTATATCAAGATTAGCATTGAGGCGAACATCATGCCTGACCAATCTAGTGACCTTCTATGATGGAGTGATGCATTGGTAGACAAAGGGAAGGCATCTCATGTCATCTACCTGTACTTCTGCAAGGCCTTTGACACTGTCCCCACCACATCCTTATCTCTACATTGGAGAGATATGGATTTGAAGGGTAGGCTATTTGGTGGATAAGGAAGTGGTTGAAAGGTCACAGCCAGAGGGTTGTGGTCAATGGCTCTAAGTTCAGGTGGAAACTGGTGACATGCAATGTCACCCAGGGATCTGTCTTGGGACTGGTACTCTTTAATATAGAATCATAAAATGGCTTGAGTTGAAAGTGACCACAAAAATCATCTAGTGCCAAAGGTCCTGCCACGGACAGGGTTGCCAACCACAAGATCAGACTGCCCAGGAACCCACCAAGCCTGGCCTTGAATGTCTCCAGGACTGGGGCAACATCTTCACCAATGACATAGACGATGGGATCAAGTGGCCCATCAGCAAGTTTGCTGATGACACCAAGCTGAGTAGTACAGTTGATAGAGCAGAAGGAAGGGATACCACCTTGCTAAACACGAAAGGTGGGCCTATGCAAAGTTCAACAAAGCAAAGTGCAAGGTTTTGCACTAGGGTCAGGGTAATCCCAGATATGTATACTGACTAGGAGAAAAACTCCTTGAGAGTAGCCCTGCAAAGAAGGACTTATGGGTCCTGGCAGATGAAAAACTTAGCATGAGCCAGCAGTGTGTGCTTGCAGCCCAGAAGACCAAAAGTATCCTGGGCTGCATCAGAAGAGGGGTGGCCAGCAAGGCAAAGGAGATGATTGTCCCTTTCTATTCTGCCTTACAGAGGTGCCATCTGGAGTACTGCATCCAGGTCTGGGGCTCCCAACAAAGGAAATACTTTTGGAGAGGTCCAGAGGAGAGCTATGAAGATGATTAGAGGGCTGGAGAACCTTTCCTGTGAAGACAGGCTGAAAAAGCAGGGCTTATTCTGGTGAAGAGAAGGCTGAGTGGAGACTTCATTACAACATTCCAACATTTAAAGGGAGTTTATAAGCAAGAAGGAAATCAACTCTTTACATGGATAGGTAGTGGTAGGAGAAGGGAAATGGTTTTCAAGTAAAAGAGGTAAGATTTAGATTAGACACCAGGTGGAAATTATTCTCTGAGCGTGCTGAGGTGCTGGAACAGGTTGCCCAGAGAGGTTGTGAGCGACCCATTCATGGAGGTGTTCAAGACCAGGTTGAATGGGGCTCTGAGCAACCTGATTTGTGACTTGATCTAGCCACTGGCAACCCTGTCTATGGCAGGGAGGTTGGAACCTAATGATCTTTGAGGTCCCTCTTCCAATCCAAGCCATTCTATGATTCTGTGAATACAGGTCAAACAGACTCTAAATAAAAGATACTGCAATAATGAGGCCTGCAGGGCTGCTCAAAAAGAATCTGTGGAGTCTTCATTTTTGGAGATCAAGCAGACAAAGCCCTGAGTAACCCGCCCTACAGTTGACTGTGCTTTGAGCATGGAACTTGAAAGAAAGACTGCTGGACATCCCTTTCAAACTCAGCTATTCAATGGATCTGTGATTGGACCTTAGTAAGTTTGAACCCTTTTAAGAGACAGAAGGAAAAAAATTAAATAAACAGAACACAAAATGCTAATCCAAGTCACAAAAAAGGGGCCAAGATCACAAAAGCTCAGTTACACACTAAAGAAAAAATATGGCAATCCAAGTTTGGTTTGAGTAAAAGACATGCTTTTAAAAACAACCAACCATATTGTGAAAGTTCAAAGAGGATATTTTCTGTTTCAAAAGCAGTTATTTTCCTTATGCATTCAACTTTTTGTTAGTTATTGAGACGTTAAAAGCAATTATGCAGAGCCCTATATAATTCCCAAAGGATTCAGCCTAAATGCTTTTTCAAATGCAAGCAAGACACTATTCACAATAGGTACAAAATCTCTGGTTAACAGTCACATACTATATTTATTTTATACCCTCAATGACTGTCAAAAATGTTAGCAGAAACTGTTTCAAAAAAATTAACATGGGCAAACCAGTCCAAAAACATTTTGTTTCGCAAATTGCGTTTAGATTTGGGACTGCAGTTCAGTATGGTAGGCAAACACGAAAATACAGAACTGTCAAAGGACAGAAAGGAAACAAAACCAAAGACTGACTAACACTGAACTGCAATGTCGAGAGGACTTGAAAGGAGAGGCCTAGAGAATTCACTCTGTTCAACAAATAAGGGAAAAAGGCAGAAATATACTATAAAAAATTTTAAAGCATCTCAATACACTGACCATGAGCTCCACTGTTTAAAATTGCATTTAAATCAAGAAAATGGAGGGATATTGTTACAGGTATCAATGGCAATGACAGTAAATTGCCTTGAAAAATAATATTACAGCCAGAATAAAACCTAGATAAACTGCCAAATATCCTTTCTCTGCAAAATATTACAAAGAAAGCTATTTTCTGAAGTAATTCACTGAAAAATGAACATTTACACATGACACAGATATATACACATATCAGAAAGCAGCTCAGAATAAGGAAGTTTTATGAGGCGTACTGCAGTAACTGAAGGATCTGGAAAGGTGATAATTCAGTAAAAATAAGCTCAACTTCTGTTTAATTGAAATAATTACTTTAAAATTCCCTGTTTCGTTTATTTTTATGCAACACAATCATAATACCCAGAGCTAGCAGGAAATATGCAATCCTCATCAAACACTTTCTCTGCCTCAGAAGAAAGTGATGTTTATACCGTTCTCAAAGTCTCCAAACACCTACTCAAAAACTGCAATTTGTGTTTCTAACACCTCCTCCATATTTTATCATAAGAATATACTCAAGTGGACTGCCAAAAAAAAAGTCTTTTCTGTAGGAGAGAGAGTAACAGCTTTGCTCGTTGGAGAGCACTGCCAGAAAGCTTGTGCTATGTGGGCAGAGCCCTTTGCCATACAACGCTGGTCAGCAGCACAACAAAGAGATCTTTTCTGCATAATAAATTAATTCAGTTTCTGTTCAAGCTTAACAGTCACAATTCTGCAAATATCTTTTCTTGATTATCAATAGCAGGGTCTGGGAAACCACAGCCATCCCCCCCACCCAGGAAGGGAGGACTGCCTGTGAAGAATGGCCCAAGCAAGTCAGGAGCACACAGCGAACAGGCCCGCGTAGAAACATATTGCAAACTCACCGTGAGAAAGATGAAATTTTTAGGCAGCTGGGTAAGTTTGCAGTATTGGTTCAGTGTTCAAACTGAACATTTGCCTGTTCCACCACCATCCTTTAAAGTAGAAATGAAACTTGGTCTCTTCTCTTTCCAACACCTTAGTCTTACAACTCATGTTTCAATGACAGTCTGTTCTCAAGGCTCATCTCCCTGAAGGTTACGCTGGATGCACAAGGAGGAACAGGAGCACTGCCCTAGGTGTAAAGATACACCAATCAGCTTTTAAACCAGACTTGCAAATTCTGTTTTGGGGAACGATTGCTGATCCCATCACACTAGCTCTGGCTACCAGCTGTTGTTTTAAAACACAGCTATAAATACATAAATTACTCTCCCAGTATTAATTTTCAAGGGAAGCCATTGTAGCTGTTAAAGAACGGTTTTATAAGTAAATTTAATGGAAAAAGACACACAGTCACAAATGAGGGATCCACAAACAAGAGATTACATCCAGAGGATGGTCTACTGTTAGGATCTGCTCTATGTTACACAAGATCTCAAAAACTCTCAATCCGAAATGTTACAGAAATGACTTTTGTACTTCTCATTTAAAGGACAAGAGCAGTAAAGAACTGTTGCTTTCCAAAGCTGCACTTCAAGACATGAATTACACTTTACCTTTTTTGATTTTGCTAAGTCGGACAACACTTTATTACTATTTTTAATCCACAGGAGCTCATATTCAGATCTATAGAAGAGAATCAGATTTCAGTACGTGCCTTGTTCCAACTTACTTTCTAGCTGAAGTTGACTAATAATTCGGTCTGCTATTTCATTAAACTTGCAAATGGGATATCTCCTCTGCAGGGATCTAAAACATTGATGGAAGTAAAGACAGAAGGCAGAGAAAGAGCAAATCTCTTGTGATGAGCAAAGCTCTCTGGTTAACAAAATTGCTACATGAACTTTATAGGACTGCTGTCCCTACAGTTTTCACTGGTAAAGCCTTCCAAAATTTGGGTTTGCTGTACTCTTGAAAAACAAGGCAGGAGTTCCAAGTATTTCATTAACAGACACTGAACAGACAGCAGCTTTAGGACCACCTCATAACTCACACATGGCGAGGAAGGCACATGGTCTAAGTATGTGAGCAGGTGCAAGAACACACAAGCTGAATTTCTGCCCTCCAGCTCACTGCTGAGGCAGTGACCGTTGTGCAGGGAGCCAGAGAAACATCCCAAAGATGAGTTTCCTTCCGTAACTACCAACTGAAGGCGTCTCTACTTGAAATTCTAAGTTACTACTATAAATGCTGAGGTTTCCCCAACTAGAAGATTTTCAACTCTAAACAAATTTTAACAAATATGTAAGATATTAGACTGAATTAACTATTTATACAAAAATATGGAAGTAGACTGAGTTTTCACAAACAAAACCTGCTGTGTTTACTGTTATATTATGTTTTCGAGTGAACTCAGTGTAGAAAAGATTGGGTCAATACAAGAAATAAGGTATCTTGACAAAATACGGTTTAAAAGAAATATATGTTTAATATGATACATTATAATGCTTCTTTAGGTTATAAAAGGGTTCCTTTATCTCCAAATGCTCATAACATGTTTAAAATACATTCTGAATTTTGATTTCTCACAGTGTTTGATATAAAAAAAACAAACCAGGAGGTTGCCCTAAAGATAAATGAAACATCTGGCGAAACATGTAATAAGCTTCAGGCTCACATCTGCTACTGAAGTTAGTATTCCCGCACCATAGCTACAAGCTCTATGCAAAGCTCTACAAGAATAACTGAGAACAGGGAGGATTATAAGGAACACATTCCTCAATCTAAATTGATATTTCCTCTTCCATCTGAATCAACATTGTGCTTCCATATGTACGCATTAATGTCCAGCACTAAACCTCAGTGGAAAATTATTGCTAAAAGTAAAGTTCACATTTAAAATTTTATATTCTAGAGTGTCTCCGGCAGTTTTTACACATCTGCAACAACCTAGCCATATATATGACTGCCGATACACATACATGCAGTTTTATCTAGTCACATACATAATTTTATCTCATTTTCTCTAGCCTTAGGCCACTAGTAAACTTTCAACAATTAGCTCTTCCACACACCTCTGTGACCAAACTTATTTTAAAAAGCCAAGAGTAGACAGTAAGAAGCACTGTAAGTGTAATCATGTAAAAATGAAGCCTCAAGGATTTTCAAACAGTAACTGATAAAACTGAATGTAAGATATTTCCTAAGAAATAAACTATGTGTAACTCACATTCTTGTTTCTATAAGAAGGTTGCTCAATATTTATCTTTTTTTACCCATTCACTCCTAAACTTTCAATTTCTTCCATAAACAACCATTGCAAAGTGTTTACATTTAATGCCAACATAAAATGCTTTGTATTTGTGACATTTTTAAAAGACCCTTTTGTGCCACGGAGAGTTTAGAAAAAGACAGATATCTGCACAGCAGGGAAAAAAACCACTTACATTTTGCAACAGCTGTGAAAGATCAGTCCTCTGGAGTAACTGAAATCAACGGCAAACTGAGAAGTGTTTAGGAAATAAAATGTTTCCATCACCTCATACTATCATTCACTTCCATTAGTACTGATGAAAGAGAGACTGCATTTTACACAGTGTTATAGATGGTAGGAACATTACTGGCAGTGGAAACACAGCTTGGTCACTAAACAATTCAAACATCAAACTTGGGACAATAATCTGAAGAATAAATACTCCAGTGGGCATTTTGTTAATTCAACTTAGACGACAAAGAAATGACATCCAGACCCAAACTCATTTTTTCTGGATAAAAATTTTGTAGTAGCATAGAAAGTGATTAAAAAGTTTAAAGCCAACACAGGTACACCAACTCTTTTCCACTGACCAGACCACATGATAACACAAGTCAACGCAGAAAACTCTCAGTACATGGCCCTCCTCTCCTACTTACCTTTGTGTAACAGCCTGCATTATAATAATCGAGAAATTTTACACGTACTTAATGCAAGGCAGAAGACAAAAACAAGGAACAGATGAATGTAACGTGATCAACAAGGGAAAACGGAGATTAAAAATTGGCCATGGAAGATATGAGGATAAGCCAGTAGTGTCATGACATAAATCATGCACTATACCAAGAATCTATCATGCAGAATAGAGCTGTGATACCAAGCATACCAAATTACTAGGTGTTGATAATAGCTCATGTCCTGCTTGTTGACACCCTGCAGAAATGCGCTGAAAGGATCCAGGGGAAGAATGGATATAGGAAGCAACCACTTTTGATAAAGAAAACCAGGAGCCAGGAAGAGGGCAGCTTGGGTTTATTTGTGGTCGTTTATTATTCTGTTTCCTTGTTTTGTTGTTTTTGTGTGTTTTTGTTTTTGTTTTTTAAAGCAAGAAAGATTCAACTTCTATTCCAAATAACAGTTGCACATCATCTACCTTGAAATGCATCTTTAAAACACTCTGAAGACAGGAGTGATGCAAAAGCTTTTTGTAACTAAGATCAGCTGTTACAAAAAAGTACAAATGAGAAAAACATTATTCTACAAGGACACCCCTTTGAAATCTGTGCACTGGGATCTATAAATCATTATCTGCTTACACCACCTTGTCCATTCATAGCAGTTTGAAAGAATCTCACAGTAAGTTCCATTTAAAGAGCCATACCCTGCTAACCTGTCAGTGAGCTAAAATGGAGTTCTCCCCTTAATGAGAAACACAACAGTTGCTCAAGTTGCATGATTTGACAGATATATCTCCAGCTGTGATACGGTGATATTTTGCCTGAGCTTACTTCTTAACAATGCTAACGTATTACCTAGATTTTTAGCTAGGAGAAAAACAAGTCGCGCAAGTAATGTTTAGATCTCTTGATCATTATGTTAAAAATAAGCTTTCCACTGTGTTAGCAGACAATAAATAAACAATCCAGGAACAAAAAAGATATTGCTTCACACTCCTATTTTACCAGTAATGGCTGCTGAAATGTGTGGTCACATTCTGCCTCTTTCTCCAGCTCCTTGAGCTGCATCAATTTGTTGGATTCACTCTCCACCAGATCTACAAACCAATCTGTCAGTTTGTGGCCCCAAAACCACTTGGGCTGACAGCCTGGGACAGGGAACAGCAGGGACCCCTCTTGCCCTCAGCTGTGAGACAGCACTGCATGTCTT
The DNA here is from genome assembly GCA_035772895.1 of Perdix hodgsoniae. Classification (NCBI taxonomy): domain Eukaryota; kingdom Metazoa; phylum Chordata; class Aves; order Galliformes; family Phasianidae; genus Perdix; species Perdix hodgsoniae. Next base: position 1,276,406 of record JAPSGF010000032.1, read on the forward strand.
AGGGAAGCTCACCTGCAGGTAAACAAATCTCTCCTTCCAGAATAAGAGCACTGTAACAAGAAATAACACCCCCCACTCCCCCGCCCTTTTTTATTTTATACTGAAGTCAAAAACCCTTGTTCTACTAAAATAACAAAGGAAGGGTAAATTACACGTTACGGTTAATTTCTCATTCTTGAAACAATCCAACTTAATCAATACACTACTGCTTCCAGGCCACAGTATAAGTGCCGCTGTTACGAAAGGTTTGCTTTGCCAGAGATTGAGCTCTGACTGACAGACGCTTGAATTACAGAAATCTAACAGCCAGAAGACTGCTGTAAGAACACAATTAAATTAAAAACTACCTACAAAGGTCTCTCTGTAACAACAGTTATTTGCTTCTGAAATGACAGTGCAATCAGTGATCTGCTCCTCCGGTAACACGCAGCTTAACAAGAACTATAACCAATTAAGGGAATTAAAAGAAAAAAAAATTAGATAGCATAAAGAATTTTTAAAGTCATTCTGAACTTACAGAATTTATCAGACGATATGTATGTACAACCTTAACTTGTTTCCCACTTATGAGAAGCTGAAAAAAAAAAATAAATGTAGAACTCAAAGCAAAAGCCCAGTGACATTAACTTAAAACTGATTTGCTATAGTTCAGAATGCAAAGGAAGACAAAACCTTTTTCAGTGTCCTAAATACAAACACAGGATTTATGCAGCAAATTATCAAAAAGGGAATGTCAGAATTCTGAGGGAATAAATCTTTTTATAGAAGTCATCTGTGTAAAGAGCAAACACTTGCTTTGTCAACTAAAAACAGATATTCTGGGAGTAGCGTGCATTAATAAAGAAACACACTGATGATAAAAGAAAGCTCAAATACAGTTTGAAATAGAAGATCATGCAATAAAAGATTTTGTTAGTACTTAAGGCCTACTGCTTGGAGTTAATATTACTAATTTGAGTATTTCTGCATAAAATGTGATTAATAGGAAATGGTTCCTCTGAAAAGGATATAGGCAAGTAGAATCACAGGGATTCAAATCGCCGACCTGCCCCGCTTTAAGCCATTCTGCATTCCTCTCCCTGTCCCTAGGGCAACCAACCACCCCTCCAACACACAGGTTCGTGGTGCTCTCAGCAGGCCAAGTAGGATCAAATCAGGCAGAGAAAATAACAGTACACACTGTATTTCACCCTATGACCAGTCATGATCTACACGAACTAAGTTAAGACAGAAATTGTCAGAGAGCACATTCCCTCCTGCAGAATTCAATATGGACAGGACCAATGACAAAGACTACTTAACCTGCAGCTGTGAAATGTGTTCCTTCTGTTCATTATGTGACATTGGTAAAAGAGCAGAACAATTAAAAGGATTGAAGTGTATATAGAACTCTATAGCAAATGCAGGATTGAGCTCCTAAACTGAGTTTGACAGTTGCAGATAAGATGGTAACAGCATGAGGCTTCCCACAGCACCACTTTACACCTCTATGCCCTCCTAGAGACATCTTTGAGCATCTTCCTATTGAACGAATGCTACCCTACCAGCTCTGGTGAAATTACTTTTTCTCCATTTCAATTAACACTCTACATAGCATAACCGATTAAAAAATATCTAGTACGTTTTCTTCTTCCCAGTTGCCATTCCTTCTTCACCTGACACGACCGACTACTTCCCCACACCCAAGCAAGCTTCAGGTTGCATAAGAAACCCACCTTGGAATACACCTGCCTTTATCAATACGTAAGCTCACCTCACACACTGGTTACAGTCAATACAGGGCCTTCTCTTCAGTTTGTTCCCAGATCCACCCTTAACAGCTCAACAACCACAAAAACAAACACAGCCATTTCTATACACAAGAACAACAGACGAACAAGTAAAAGACCCAGTTCTCCAAGAGAGTCTCCAGATCCTCTATTTGAAATCTCTTTCCTTTGGCTTCGACCACTACACTAATAGCTCCGTCACAAGTATTCACAAAGATTATATAAGTAGCTCTATGCTATCATATCAATGTGTGCCCACACAGCATTAGGCAGACGGCAGCAAAGAAGAGGTGTTATTTCAACAAATGTAAGCTTATGTTTCCACATGTAAGGTCTTGAAAAAGATTGTAACACAAACAGACAAACATACAGCAACCTCTCTGGGCCCACTTTTGTAAGGCAGGTGTTAACTGCTACACCACTGAAGTAGGACACTTACCTATATACTTAGAAACTAAAGGATCTCTTTACAACTTTTAAAATCATGTACATATGTGTAACACAGGGGGAAAGTCTGCATTCTGTGAAAAACGAGAGTTGTCCATGAGTGACTTTAAAAATTCTTTGAAAGATCCAGCTTTTAGTCACATAAGAAACAAGAGATAAAACATTACTGCATGTGAACAGAGGCAGTTCATTACACTGGCTACTAATAAGGATGGGGTACCATAAGGAGTATCGCAAAGGTACTACAGAGTAGAAGATTTTCAAAATCCTATTTTATTATGTAATGAAAACCCCAATCATAGATATAGTCTCTTACATCTCACCAGAACACCATGTACAATTACAGTTTAAAACGTGCTTGAAGAACAAACACTATCAGTCTTCAGCAAAATAATCAAAACGTGTCCACTAAAACACAGGGAAAACTTGTAGTAGTAGCTCATTTTGACAGAAGAATTACACTGCAAGTCTCTTATGCTTTAAGAAATGATTCCCGTGTCTGGTAAAATAGAGCTCACCCTCGCTACACCTGCATATTTCTGTGAAGGTGCAGCACTGCAGCAATATTTTGACGTTAAACTGATTAGTTACTCCCTGCATTAAGCATCTGTTTTTACTATTTGTTGCTCAATTCCATTCAGTGACACGTCTTTATTACAGTCAGATCAGATGCTCACATATTCAGTATGGGATGAAATTTCAGTTGAGATCTGTCCTGCTATCAACTGAACTGCTGCCTCCAAGCTTCTCCATCTCATAAATGAGGAACGAGCCTAGGGAGATGCCCCAATAAATTCAGTTTGCCCTCTGAGATATTACTGAAGGACTTCATAAACTACCGCCCCATCCTTTCTCCATCTTCATCAATTTCTCCCTCTGACTCAATTGCTCATCACTTCCACAGCAGCTATAGCTACCATATATCCAAATGACTAACGATACCAGAAGAACCTACACGTCACTTTAATGAAATTTAAGGAAAACTTTTTTTTTTTTAAAAATAGTCTATATTATTGTTTCTATTATTATTAGGAATGCTTCAGTCCACAGCATAAATGACTAGATTAGGTTCAACTACATGGCAGCATAATTCTACCAATTCATAATCTGAAACTAGTGAAGTTCTCAAGACTACATAGGTAACTGTCTTATTCTAAAGAAAAGCATCCAGTCCTACACCCTCAACCACTTGGACTCTGTTCACTGCAAGGAACAGTGCAATTACCAGATGTGATTCATCATTTCATAACATTTATGTTTTATTTAAAATAACTGAAAATCTGATCTCCCCTCCCCCCCCAGTCAAAATTGGCTTGTACAAATTATATGGAAAAAAAACACCTTATGAGTCATTAATTAATAAACAACATGAAAAAGTATTCCCAAAGATTATACTTCCCCCCCCTTTATTACCACTGTAAGAACTACAAGCTTTATTCATTCTGGACTGACATGCAAATCATATTCCTCTAACTGCTTATAATATTGCCCACTGTATTCTAATGGGTGGTAAGGATCTTTCTGATAACAAGTTACACAACCTATTGCCAGTCAGCTTTTCTTTCTTTTTCAGCTTCCTTAAAGGCCATCCACTGATAGCGATTCACTTCAATTTATTTTCTTCTTACTTTTAGGTTTTCATATCAAATCACAATATTCTTGCAAAAAAAAAAAAAAAAAATAGCAGACAGGCCAAAATTCTAATAATGCGATCTTCATATGCATTCAGGTCTCATTCTCCAGTTGATTTTACAATGGCACGATTAAACACTGCAGACATGTGAAGAACTATTTAATGCTCAAGAAATAAGGTGTTTCACAGCTCTTGACTTCTTAATTGGAAAAGAGTTATGTGAAAGAAAACGCACGGTTTCATATGAAGACGGATTAGTCTATGAAAATCTGAAAAGAAATTCTGCAAAAGAAGATGCAAATCGAAAATAGAAATTACTATTAAAAAATACATCACCAAATGTTCTGGAGCGGATGCCCACATTTTGATTTTCTAGTGTTTATGTAACTGAGGAATTGAAAAATCAGATTAGGTGACACAAGGCAAAAGATTACTATCATCTGCCCCCATGAAGCACACACCATTACCAATTTATGGTGAAATGCACTCATTGCACTCAGATGTTCAGAAATTGGGAATCACAGAGAAGCCTGTATGAAACATCATATCTGCACTTTTGGCATGACTAAAGGCACACACGTATTAGGTTTCTGTATGAATGTTCTCTCTTTACTTAGGTTAGCAGCAGGAGTTATTTTAAAGAATTACACATTTCCCTCAGTGTCAAAAACTTGAAGGTCCGCAGGGTCCCTTGCGGAGGTAAAATAATCACTTACCACACAGTTCATCAAATTTCACAAATGCTGGTTTTATGCACTGAATTAAATCCTTAGATTTCTGCAGTCTCGGAAATCAACATACCCATTTTTAGCCTTTATCTTTATAAGAAGGGAGACTACACTCACAGACCGTGCTCAAAAAGACCAATACTTTTGCCTTATAAATCCCACTTCCCATAATCATTTCCCTCCTGGTAACCCCAAATTACAACTCACACCACTGAAAAGACATTGTATCTCCCTGTCTAACTTCTCCTCTCATTGCTGAGATCTCTCTTTTACAAATAAACCCCTACATTTCTTTCTATTGTCCCTGCTGCTTCAGCTTTGCCTGTTCACTTTCTTATGCAACTCACCGTGTAAACTAAAAGCAGCAAACAACCACCTTCTGCGTGTCTCTTCACGGTTACTCTTTCATTTGTTCTGTCAATCTTTCTTGGCCTATTTCTTGCTGGATACCTGGACTAAACTATCTGAAGTTTTTTCTTTCTCTTCCCCCCCCCCCAAGAAGCCTACCATTCTATTTCCTAGTTTAAACAGTAGATAAACACTGCATCATAGCCCATTTACTATTTAAAATTAATATCCTACCTGGCCCATTCCAATCCCAGTATATAACTCTTTGGCATATTTCCATTCCTCAGCAGGATGCACTTTATAATACCATTTGACTGCTATGATATCAATTAATTATTACCTACTTTAAAGACATCATGATGTAACTTTTATTACATTACACGGCACAGAAATGAATTATCAATAAGAATAAGAGCATTACTTAAAACAGAGATGTTTCTTGAAAAATGAAAATGAATTTATGTATTTTTAAAGAATTAACAATTAATCTTCAAATCAATACTGAGTCACCGTGAGCACTACTCTGCTTAGGAGTAAAATCTAATTAAGCTGCACTAGAAGTAGCTATTTCAGTCTAAAAGAAAAACAGAAAAAGAAAAAACATCCCTCTTACACATTAATTACTGAAAACTTCATTTTTATCCCAACATGAGAAGAAACAACAGATGTGCATTTCAGACAGGTCAGCTGTGTTAGTCTCTGTAAAGACGATAAAGTTACCTCCAAAAGTTAAGTGTTACTGGGTGTTATTATAATTCTGTAAACTCTTTTGTAAAAGAAAAAGAGCAAAGGATGCTGTTCTTCAAATGAGCTCCCCAAGCTTTTAAATATTTCCGGGTTTTTATTCCTGCTACAAATAATTGCCTAAAGGATTTGGGCAGCGCTATGACTTAGCACGATACTGATTCAAAAGAAGAAAACAACATATTCTTGTGCCAGATTCCAAATAAATGTGATGTCCAGGCCAGGAACAAAGAACCACCATGCTCTCAGATAACAATTTAATAAAATTTGTGGCATCTGAAGTAGCAATCTTTAACTCAGCACGATACTCACAGGCATCAAATTTAATAAAATGACCCCAATAAAAGTTAATCAGAAGTGTTTAAACGTATTGGCCATAAAACAAATTTTACGGCCAGTAGAGTCAGTTATCTTCTGCATGACAAATTAACTGAGCACTGAAAATTGGGCGATGCATCAGTACCATTCCAGCAGTGAAAAATGCATGATATGAGGAAAGAAAACCCAAGCATAAGTAGCATGGATAAAAATCCCTCAATACCACCCATTTTGTACTACACGGAACAGAACAAATAACCAACACCAGTTTTCTTCAGACGAAGACAACAAGAACTTTACTGAGGTTGCACCAACAGGTGCTTCAGTAATGCTTGCTCTTTAATTACATCCTGAAAGCAGAAGTACCACCATTAAACACTGGAAGAAAATAGCTCTGATCAAAAGGTTTGCAGGTATAATTACAAGACAAGGGATTAACTCTGCTCAGTTATCACTCACGTAAATTTGTGTACCAGTACAAACCTCTGGAATGTGTAACACACCTAATGTGACCCTAATTAGCTCATTTGGAGGTATAAGCCAGAGTGAGCTGGTTGGTATGACCTGTATGCAATACATTACAGTCACTGTGTGAAAGCAGCATTTTCAATAAGTGTGCCAGTGTTTGCATCTAGCATAGAACTACTCAGCTTGATTTTGAACTCATGTTTCTTGTGAGTTTCCTCCCTGGAAACAACACATTACCTCTCCAATCACAAGTCATCTTGTTGCCATATAATCTTTGCCTCCAGAAACAAAGACAAGCTTTGTAAATCTTCCTTTAAAAAAGGTTTACAATTGCTCTTATTTTAAGGAGGAAGTGCTATGTAACTTTGTTTAAACAGATGCAGACAAAAAAAAAATAATAATTAAAAAAAAAAGCAGAACAACTAAAATATAAGTCCGGGATAAGAATACACATAAATCATACCAAAAAACTTTGTCTACCTTGAATATTGGACCTTCTACTTCTGCCTTGCAGCATGAGCTGCACTGTTGACTATTAAGAAGCCAAAGAAAAACTACCTTCTCCTGTGAGGCAAAAGCAGCTGAACAGAATGATTAAAACCAATTATCAGTCTTGTCAAGTCCACCAGTATCTTAAGGGAAAGTCCTGTTTACTTTTTTCTTCTCGAAAGCTGAGGTCAAAAAATGTGTTTTGCTTATTGAGCAGATGGCTCATACCAGCTTTCTTTCAGCACTTCTCACTCTCCAGTGTCTCAAAAATAGAAGAAAATCATTACTAGCAAGAACCAGTACATGTAATAAGGAAATTACGCTGGGGGTGAGGGGAGAAGAGTGAGTCCAGTTTTTATCCATGTGTACTTCAAACCAAAATATATGTTGTCACAGTTCCAAACATTCTGAAGCACTTTTCTATCTTAAGAATTACTACTCTCAGTTGCATTTCTAAAGATAGCATTTTATACACACTATAAAGGATGCAGCCTGTAGCACAGTCTCCATACATGATAGGTTTAATTTTCATATTCCAGCACCTTTTCAGATGAATACCCCATATGTCCTTCCCTGGCACACAGTAACTTCTACTCACTCCTGCCTTTATAACCAGTATAGATACAGAAGAATTCTATACAAATGTGGTTAAAGCAATTAAAAGATAGATCCGATTATTTTATTCTTAACGTGAAAAAGACCAAGTAGGAATTTACTAACTGCAAAAGTTTTCTTTGGAGCACAGAGGTGTACTCACATGCTGAAACAGCACTGCCATGATTTAATGTGTATGAGGTCTAGCAGGGACAAAGCCATGGCTTCCCATTAGCAGCACCTTGCACTGCCAGACCTCCAGCACCAGGAGTAGGAGAAATCAGGCACGGCAGCACTGCTCTATCATTTCTCAATGTGGCAAAAACAATGGAGAGCAGATCTGAGATACCTGCGTGTTCAGAAGTAGAGAAGTCCGTCCAAAGATTCACAATATTTTCATGTCAAAACACCACTCTTCAGCATCTAAAGCAGACGGACGAGTTACAGTGCTTTAAACTCACACCTAATGGAGCATTTGGTTGCCCTTTCTAACAGTTCTCTTCAGCTGCCACCTGGAAGACCACAGTTCAAAGGATGAGGGGAAAAAAGCACAGACAAGGAACCCCACAATTGAAGAGCTGGAGGAATAAGAAAGAGCAAGGCTAAGCTCCTGCCTTTTGTTAAGATAAATTAGATGCTGTGATATTAGGCATTCCAAAATTAGCAAGAGAAGAACTTCACAAATTTCTCCCACAACTACCCAGGCATCCCAAAGAAGTTACTTAAATTCTTCTATGCATCAGTTTCTTTAACTGTAAACTAGTGATAGCCTACCTCACAGAGAGGTTATGAGGCAATTAACTGATCATAAAGTGTGCCAAGATCCTCAAGTGAAAGGTGCTATGCAAGTGCAGGGTATTAATCTCACACTCCAGGTACAAATCATTCTCTTATCCCACCTTATACCTAGCGCTGGCAGCTTTACAACCATTTAAACTCTCTACTACACAGGTTGGCGAGGTGCCCTGCAGCAGACATCTTAGACACAGTGCACTTTTGTGGTTCAGCTACCTACACCTTCCTGCATAAAAGAGGGCATTTGGTTCAAGCGATGTGCAGCTTCAGGTTGTATGCACAAACACGCAGCCTGCGAGCTGCATACAGACATCAGGTTTTTGGCTGCCGTACGAGGAGATCCATGAAACCTGTCAGCTGCATGTAATGGATATGCTGCCAGATACCATCTAACTTGCATAAAAGCTGCAGCATAGGGGAAGCAAAAGGATCACTAGCCATCTTTGTAAGTGTAGCTTTTAATTGCATACTTTTTAAACTGTCCATTGGGTCTATAACCAGTTTTAGCACTTAGACTTCATTCATCGTGATGCTTTTTAAACAGCGTATTAGCTGAAGACTTCCTTCTAAATTAATGAAAATCTTAAGTTGAGAACAGGCAAAAAGCCTAATTGGTTACTAAGAGCAAGTAGGATGAGAAGACAGATCTATGAGAAGAGAGATCTAAGCATCTTTTTTTTTTCTAATATATATATATTAAAGCATTTTTTTAAATACACGAAGGGAATGCAAAAAAAGCCCACCAGGAGCATGCTTGCATCACAGAACACGTGCAGGGAGCCCAATGCCGGACCAGAATGCCTGCTGCCTTAAGTCAAAGCCCTGCAGCTTCACTTGTTTGTCACAGCAGCTGCAGCATGCAGCACCAAGACATGCTATGGATACCCATACTAGCCCCAGATGCAGCCTGGTGCACCATGTGAACTCCTTCATCTGCTCACAGCAAGTCTGAGACATTACGATGCTCTCCACGGCTCAAAGCAGATGTGTCCCAGCTGAAAGTCATCTGCCACTCTACTTTCAGAGTACAAATTTTGTTCAACAGGTGGTTTGTGCTGAGGTGGGCAAGCTGAACATCTTCCCCCTACCAATTTCTGATTTGAGTCGTGTCTTGAGGTTTATAACCCTTCTTTGTATTGAGTCAGATTAAAATTGAAATTGTAGTGAAAAGGAATGCTAACACTACAAGTGGACAACTCTCTGTTTCAAGTTGTGATCAAAGCACCAAGTAGCCTAATAAAATCCAGGTGGCTCCAGCCTATCACCCACCATACTCATTACTTCAATTGGTCCATTTATTACATTTCCAGGTGTCAACAAAAGGAGGCTTGCTGCCAATTCCTTCATATCTGGCTCTGCTTATGTATCTGGTGTCTTTTGATAAGAATGTCTCATTAAAATTAAAAATAATAATAATAAAAAATACTTTTTAAAAGAAGTCAGGCCTTTTCCACAGTTAGCAAAACCACAAGAACCAGTGCGGCTTTGTATTATTCACCATCTACTTACGACTAAGCTAATTACAAGAAGCACCCAATGACTCATGTTTGCCAAAGCTTTTTTGATAGACTTTGTCCTGCAAAGTACAAAAAAAAAATTAAGGGCAACTTTAAGAGAATTTATTTGCAAGTTTAAATTCAAGAGAGTCAACACTTATAACAGTTTTAAAGGTTTTTACTTTTCAAAGAAATATAAAAACACACAGAGAAAAGGATGACTTATCCTTCACTCTTAACTTTGCTCTTTAGGCATCCAAATACATCAATTTTTTCACTTGGAACAATACTGTAAGAGAAGAGGTTGGATGATTTAGTCCAATAGAGCAGTGTAAGAAACAGGAACCCCCTTCTCAAATACCATTTTAAAAAGCGAAAGAAAAATCTCAGAATTCTACATTTCAGAATAGAGGGACTTTTTGCTTTTAACTGTACACAATTATATCAAAGTTGAATTTTACAAAGAACTCCCTCATCCTTCAGCCTGCAATTCATTATTTCAAATAGTGTCGTGCTTTCCACTCCTTCCATGCACATTTCAATTTCTGACCCATTATCTTAACTCCATTTCTAACAAAACAGTAGGTAACTTTTTTGCAACAGAGATCAGCCTTAGATGCCTCACATTTTCTAAGGGTTCCATCCTCCTAGCATTCTAAACCCCCATATTTACTCATCAACAGAACTGAGATCTCATTTTCCCAAATAGCCAGGTACATAAAAGCCAACACTCCTGCAGAAGACCTCAACTCCTATGCCTTTCCTCAACAGTTTGAGCACATGTGTTTGTAAAAGGGTTAGGATGCCCAGAACCAGCTGATGCCTCCAGGCACAGCAAGGCATAAATCAGAGCCTGCTTTCCAGCTGGAGAGCTGCATGGCTTTCAGAATGGCAGCATTAACCTTGCTCCAGTTTACATCTGAATGCTTGTCCTCACTCCCACTCCTCAGCACTCCTCTTACCTTCAGCACTCAGTGCCTATCAAAAAGCCATCATACATGCCCCCAAATCCAGTTTCTGTAAGTCCATCAATCCCTAAGTGAACCTGAGCCATTTTTTTTTATCTGGTTTTCCATCACAGCGTACCACCAGATTTTTTTTACATAACACTGTATTCTCCTAACAAGCAATAAATCTATGGAAAAAAAAAAAAAAAGAAAAACACAGAGCATATATATACATATATACATATACACATACACATATATATATATACACACACACACATATATACACACACACACTTTGAGGGAGACCTTTTTGTTTTTACATTATTCTTTCTATTCCTAAGGAGAACTGTGGCACTTGGTCTGGCTCCTGAATACTTGGTGCTGTGACTGCGTCTTTCTTGTCTATGATGGAAGCTGTGTAGCCAGACAGCAACGCATCAAGCCTAGAAAATCATTCCCATTATGATGACAGAAGAAAAAACAAATGAAATCTTGCCCTTGTAACTTTCATTATTCCGCATAGGACTGAGGAATATGTTTTTCCAGCTAGGGGAAACACTTGGCTCTGAGGACGAAGGCCTTCAGAATTTTATGAGCAAAGAACTCCATTTTTAAGAGCGCTTGTTGTTTCGCTGTACAAGGAAGGCTTTCGAGCCTCTGTGTGTACCAGGAGTGGCACCCAGTGTCCAAACTGCATCCTTACAACACCGTCTTCGATTTCCAACCATCTTCCCTCACTCCTTTCTCCGCGACTGCAGCCACAGAAAAACAGCAGCTCTGTGAAATGCACAGCTTCACCATCAAGCTCACCAACTAAAGCAGCTTGCACGAAGCTTTTGCCAAACTGTTTTTAATCAAGACTGCAGAGATGAATCAAATTTTAAACTATTTAATATAGCGAACAACTATCAAGTCTGGTAAAATTATTTAATTAAGCTATGCAGCTACAGATTTGAACTCCGAATAAAATCAACATTTGCATATACCACGGTCTTTCAAGTGCACTCAACAACTGACTTAACAGCCACAAGCTGATTTATTCCTGGTCGCTGTTAGTGCTTTTATAGCTCCAACCAATTTTATTAAACATGGCTTGTTAGGGCAGAACTAAAAATCACCCAAGGAATTACAAAAAAAATATTTTCACGTGTTGCAGCTATGCGGGATTTTTAAAGACAACCTGTTGTGCTTGGCTACAACGACTGACTAAAAATGAGTGTGACAAATCCAGCAAATAAAGTCCTTTTGTTTCCTCCCAGATCGATCACAGGGTTAAGGTTTAGGTTTAAAAAGAGATTCAACACCTGGATCTGGCTATAAAGAAAGCTCCCCCCAACCTGCGGCGACAGCCCCCATTTCTGCTGTTGTTCCTTCGCAGACACAAACATTTGAGAGTTAGAGATGCTGGATTAGGATAAAACATTTATCTATAAGAATGATTATCCCAAAGCATTAAACAGCTGTCGCTTTATCAGCAGGTAAGATCGCAGTATATAAATCACTGAAAAGTCAAAATTTTTGCACAAAGAACATAATGGAAAAAACCCATTTCCACCTACGTATGGAAGTTTAATTGCAAGTACCATTCAGGAATCATGCCAGGCTTCAGCCAGTCAGTCTTCTCCTGTCACTAGTGTTAAATCCTAAAACACAGAAGTGTGCCATCACCTCTCCTCTCAAGCAAGGAAGCTCAGCACTGCCCATCTCACTATCTGCCCTGCACATGCAAGTTGGAGGAACATTACCAGCACCTCGTCAGAACCCCAACGCCTTGCAGCTGAGTGCAGTTCTGAGCTCATGTGAACTAAGATTAGATCTGTGTTAGAGTGCAAATATATCTGAACCAGCTTTTCCCTCTAAGCCAAAAGGCATTGAATGGCACAATTTAACAGTTTAATCAAGACCTCCAAAATCCCCGAGTTCACTGTCTGTTCTGCCTCCCTAACTTACCCCTCTAATTTCTCTCCAGCATGAATGTTATATCTCGGAGCTTTTATATCACACAGATGATTTATTTATATACGCACACTGAAGAGAGCATTCAAATCTGCTGCATTATTTCCATGTCAAGATTTATTTTGTTCTAAAGAGACTTCCACTTGCAAAACCATGCACACATTGCACAGCAAATATATCTCTGTTAGGTGCCTAATATGGCCAGGGAAACCATTTTGATTATTCCATGCCCGTTTATGCATTGTCCTACAAAACAATAAGATAGAACAGCAAGAAACTAGCAATTAAGAGAGTCTGAATGCACATCGGGAATCACTAAAATCCACACTAGCCAAGTCAGGAACAATATGACTGATGAATAGACCATATTATATTAGGATTGTTAGCAAGCATTAAAAAATTATCCTTCGCAGATGTCCCTTATGACCTAAATATATTGCACAAAAACATGTCTTCCCCCCACCCCGAAAGTTTTCAGAAATCTTTTCGTTTCTATTATTGAATAAAGCTCCACAGTGCCGTGTGTTGGCTATAAATATCTGCATCGAGGATTTATCATACCAAACCTAAGAGGAAAAAAAAAAAAAGTATGAATATTTTACTAGAGAATAAACAATCTATTTTAATGTGTATTTTTCTACTGCATTAATTTATGCTGAACCCGAGCATATAATTCAATAAAGGAAATCAAACTGTGTGTTCAGCAAACACTGAAACAAAAGAAGCTGCGTACTACAGAAACTTCTCAACCAACACACCACAAACCAAAATAAAGCAAATGTCCTCTAGTTAGATGGCTAAGAACAACTTTATCTCCCATAAACACAGTGAGTAGGTAGGCTGATGAGAAATTAAAAACATATTACCTGATATAAACTACTCCTTCTGCAGCTGTGCACACCTAGACCATTCTCAGCACAGTTTTCAACTAGTTTGTACTTCCCTAGTTTTGTCATTATTAGGATTCTATGCACTGGATCTAAGCTCTACTGAGGATTTTTCTCCTTTCTATCAAAGACAAATATTTCGTTAGAAAATCATTTAAGTTTAGCAAGCTTTGTGAATTGATTGCTTATCCCTTCAACTCCGCTGCTTCAGCAGGTTTGCTGTTAGCAAAAACGGTTTTCAACCACCTCTATTGCTTAAGTATTCAATTCGAGATTCAGTACTGAACCCTGGGCCAGTAACACGGCTCAGTCCATTAACAAAATAAATATAAACACTATACACTAACCATGGCACGACTTGGGTTTAATGCCTTTTATACCTTGACATCATGCAAATTTCTTCTCGAATAGAACGCTACTTAATTTCTGCAGGTTCTGCAGCTGTGAGAAAACCACAACACATTATTAAGCGAGAAGCAAGAACAAATCACCCGATGCCATTTCCTGCTCACTAAAACATCCCAACTGATCTTTAAAAAGTTGTCATAATTGTGTTGCATTGTAAGATAAACAGCATATTCCTCAGAATAATAAAGCTCACATAAGAAGCTGTTACTCAAACAGTCCCCCACCTGCAGGAATACATAGTTTCCATGCACCCATCCCAGAGCTGCTCCCAGCCTTTACCATTTGGAGCAATTGTCAGATTATAAAAATCTGTTCCACGACTTTCATGCAACTTTTGCAAGAAATCTGCTGTTCAACGTTTTTAATTTTTTAAACTATGCCCAAGACAATACAGTTGTGTTCACTGCAAAGCATCAGTAATGTTTTAGGTGATACCTTAAAGAGCACTAGCACTGCTCAGACTGACTGTCTGGTCACAGAACAGAAAATATGTCAGATAGGGGAGATAATACAAATGAAAAAGATGAATATGTTTTTCTTTATTTACCACTACTTATTATTTCAGCCCATTCTTATCACTTCTACTTGTATTTACTGCTCTGAGTTGTTCAACAGAGCCATCTCCATTCCCTTTATTCTGCCTCTTGGAATAAGACCCCAGCACATGGGATTTGTGCAGTTCACTGTACTTTCCTTCTGCTCCCTCAAGTTTATTGCAGCATTCTTCAGGGAAGGAAACGGCTAAATACTCGCATTAGCAGAAAAGGAAAGGGGAGGGGGAGAATGGAAACAAGTAAGAAGGTGTTAAAAGATCATTCTCCTTCTTTTGGTGCAGACACGCTAGAAGTGTTACCAAAAGAACAAATGAGCTGAGAGTCATAGCTAGCTAAAGGCATGGGGGAACACGGGGACCACAGAAGGAAAAAAAAAAAAGAAAAAAAAAAGAAAAAAAAAAAGCAAAAAGAAAAATCAAATTAAAAAGAAAATCAGTTTCTTAAGCAAGGACATGCTAGAGACCACAACAAAACACACACAAAGTAGAGATAGTGATCCAAGCAGCCAAACAGAATGGAAATTTCCATTGCTGCAGCATGTTGTCTAGGACTGAAGACTCACAACGAAAGATGAAAAAGCAAGTTTTATTGCAGTGGACACCACTGTCTTCACGTGGTCTGGGCTTCCTTCTGCAAGAAGCTCATCTGCCAGGCACAGAGGTAGCCTGAAGCTACTTACTGCTCACCCAACTTTTGGGCACCCCAGAAGGCACATACCTCAGTGCGACAGTTGAGCACAGGCCTGTCTACCAGGACACCTATTGCATGTTACAGCATTTGTCTGAAAAAAAAACCTGCTTTCTTAAAAAACAAATGGCTACATCCAGACTTTGACTGAACTGTGGTACAGAAAATCTCAAATGCTCAGTAAAAAATAGAGCACATCTGAAAAAAAGGCAGCACATTTCACTGTTGCCATATGTTCACACTAACATCTTTTCACAAATGAATCTACTGAAACTGTACTAAAACAGCTGTAAGGTTTACTTGGGACTCCGCATTCAGTACAAACTAGCACAGTAGATATTGCTTACCATAAGTTAATGATAAAATATAAACAGGAGATCATTTCTGTGTGATTTTAAGCGTGGAAGAATATACAGTATTTCCATATTAAGCCTGCATATCCCCAAAACGGAACGAGTAACACATTCGGTGAATCTGTAACAAGCAAATAGCCTCAAGATTCTGCGTAACTCACAAAAAGTAACTCTGAAAATCCTTCTGAGGACTCAGGGAAAATAACCTCCAATTTTTTTCATCTGTAATAAGCAGTAAGCGTAAGACTTCATATTTCCAAATGAATATCATAAAATGTATAGACTACTATGTGAAAACAAAGAACATATTAAAATCTAAATATACTTTTTGTATTTCTTCTTACTCTCCTCTGAGTTCAGCCTGTTGCATGTGCAAGAAGAAACAAAACCACAGTGTTATCCGTGGCTTTTTATTTAACCTGAAGAAAATAAAGAAACTGAGCTTTCATATTACTGATTACATTAAAAAAAGGTGCTTGTGCAAGAGTTATAAAATAGGAAATATTCATCTAGCAAGCCGCACAATTGTATATCATGGTTATAAACAAAGAATAGAGTTGAGATGGAAGGCAAACCATGAAGGAAAAATCTTCTGGCTTCAGGTTCAGCACTTGCATGCAGTGAGTACCTGAATGGCAGGGCTGCACGGCGCAGTGCTGCTCAGCCCGCTGCATACAGCCCTACCTGCACCGCTGCTCCCTGCAACTGAGAACCCTCTCTCACCTCCTCTTTAGGACTATTAAATGAGTGTTCTGAAGTACAGTTTTCAGTAAATTCCAGCATAACTACGAGTTTATTAGATATGGTGATGAGATCCACTGCATGGGTGGCTGACAGAAATCAAACAAACAGACCGAATTACTGGAATCTGGCAGATGTAAGTATTTTATCTTTAAAATTACTCAAAGAAAAATGTCACAAAGAACATTTTCTTTGAGTAAGATAAAAGGCGTTACGGCATTCCTGTGCTTGGTGCAAAGTGCCCGGACTGCTTCTGCAGCACATCTTAACAGACGTGGATTTAAATACAATTTTAATACGTCTGTGCTTAAAAGGGCACAAAGATTTCTCAGATTTGATTCAAAATGAGACGCTGAACAAAAGTACCTGCAAAAGTACCTTTGCTGCCCCTGCAAAGTACTACTTCTACAGCACGAAGGAATCCACTCGAGAATCCAGAAACACTACAAGCAGAGGTATTTAGCACCAAGAAAAGGCACAGAACGTGCAATAGTATGTGCGCAGTTCTGAAATTGACACGGCCCGCTGCTAAACCCAAGCCCGTGCCTCGGCACTAACGCTGCCTCCCCTGTAAGCGACCCGCGTGGGGATCGGGAACGGGAGAGAAGAGCCGGCAGGCGGCCGCCGCAGCCTCGCGCTGGAGCAGCGCGCACGGAGCCCCGCGGCGCCCGGCGGCACACGGACGGACCTCGGCACGGGACGGGGCGCCACGGCCCCGCGCTGCGCCGCTCCGCTCCCGGCCGCCGTGCGCGGGATGACGGCGCCCCCTGGCGGCGCCCCGCGCGGGAGAGCAGCGCCTCGCCGCACGGCCGCCATCCCGCTGCGTGAGGACGGACGGCAGCGCCCGGCCTGAGCGAGATGCGGGGCACGGCTGCGCACGGCCGTCCGCACAGGCTTCGAGCCCCGCCGTGGAAGACAAGACGACGCTGCGCTCTGTGACGCTGGGAAGCACAAACTCAAGCAGTGCTGTTCTTTAAGGACCTACAACGCCAAACGCAGCAGCTCACAGGCTTAGCTTTAAGAGATTTAACGTCCAGAACGACTCCTCCAACGGGACAGAAAGCCGAACAGAGAACGTTCACTTCGGTCTCACTGCAGTAGGCGCCAATTCAGGCATGCGTGCCCAACGTGATGCTTATCTGAAATTAACCTCTCTAAAAGCGCGCTCCTTCCAGCCGTGTGAAGCCCTCTGCTCACGCAGCATCACGTCACTGCAGGGCACGGTGCTGGCAGCGCTGCAGGTAGGGCTCAGCACTAACAACTGCTGCTGCCGCTGTCTGCTTCAAACCCTGCAAAACCACCACATGGGACGTACCTGTCGCTCCACATGCCCCTGTATTGGAGGCTAAACTGCAGCCACGCGCATAGCAAACTGTGCAACGTTCTCGCTACGCTGTGTTATTTTAGTTATTACTGACAGCACAACTAAATACAGCCTACACACAACAGATACACGCAAACGTAAGAACCCTCAGATAGCTCTTTTCTGAAAGCTGACAAACAAAATTAACCCTCAAGCGAGGAAGAAAATTCACACAAGTGAAGACATCACCTTTCCATCTGCAGTATTTCACGAGGAACTTGATGAAAACTCCATACAGCTACAAGAAAACTCTAACATTCTAGAATTTTTTCTTTTTAATACATAATTACACGGTTGTCTCAAAGTTGTTATTGGCACAACTACCACAGCACTTAATCTATTATCTTAGCTTTGAAAGTAAGGTAGTAAAAACATCTCAGGTTGAAATAAAGTGTCTCAAAATTTATCATGAATTTCAAAATGTACATTACATCATTTTTCTCTTCTATGTTATTCGTTATGTAGCTTTTCTTCCTATTTAAAGGCGATGCGTATTCCTTGCATGGAAAGCAAGTTAACTGAAGTGAGAAGAACAGAACACAACGTTTCCCTTACAGATGCAATTTGTAGTCAAGAATAATACATATTTTTTTCCTTAAATATTAATGTCACGCCTTACAACTTCTCTGTAAACGTTAACTGAAAGAAAAACTAAGCACAGACAAAAGCTTTGAAGCACCCTAAAGTGAAAGTAATTCTCAGAAAACTAACCTCACAAAACAAAGACGTGTGTGGGTACGGCATCATTTCACAGGAGAGCTTTCACCAAGAAATCTTTAGAGCAGAAATCATTAGATTCAACTCATGTTTAGGGATAATCTGGAGGACGTCACATGAAAGTATCTTCTCAAACTTAAAGACCTCTGTTTCGAGAAATCATTTCAATACTTTTGAGCATTTGAGCACACTGAGAATAAAGAAATAAAGCTATTTGGAAGTAAAAGCCTGAAACAGGAGCAGCCCTAAAATCAAAGCCTGCGCTGAGGTATATTTTGCTGAAGACTCAACAACATACACCAGTTCGGCAATTTTCCTCCATTAGTTCACACATCATCAACTAAACTTCACCTACAGCTTTCTAGCACAGATTGCTGGGCTGAAAGTCTCCCTGGAAAATATTGTGCTACAGCAGGCCATTGTAGGTGTTTAAGACTTCCCTGACAGGAAAATCTTACGAAAAATTATACTTTGTAAAAAGAATCTCAGGAAGATGACACTGCAAGAGAAACTTTCTCAGATGAAAAACACCTGTGGATTCATAAATGTTAGACAGCCCTCACAGATTTTTAATAAGAACTACTTGAAGCTAAAAAAAAAAAAAGTATATTTTCTATAGTTTCTAGAAATAGTCCAAACTACTCTGAAAAATCATCTTACACCCCCCCCAAAAAAAAAACAAAAAAAAAAAACAAGCAGTGACTTTTGTTTTTAAATTGACAATTTTGTTTTTGAGGCAATTATATTGAGGCAAATAGTCAAAATTTACTATTAGTTCAGATATTAGCAATAAGAAGCAAAACATCACCTTTTTAAATGAAAGCATATTTGAAGTAACGGTTGTTGCTAACAGTTAGAAATCCATCTTTATCCCACAGATTCTTAAACATCATTTAAGTACCTTTTTCAAGTTTAAGTTAAGGGCATTTTCTTAGCACCTTCAAAAACGTGCTTTATATCAGATCTCCTCCATTTTAAAAACATGTTTCATAGCTTTCATGTTTCTTGCCAAGTACTCAACAATTTGTTTGCTGAAATATCACCCTCCCATACATAAACTTCATTCTCTTAACAATAATCACCTCAAGACCAAAAGGTAAATGTATATTTTACAAGTGACCTACTCCTAGAGCTCCTGCAAGACAATACAGAATAAATTATTCATCCAGTTCTCACCATAGCAGATTTGGTGTTTGGGAACAGATAATTGCAGCATGATTGTTCCCCCCTCAGAAGGAGGTCAGCTGGCCCCTCCAATCTGAGCAGTAGTTCCTGCATTAACACACAGTTGTTCATGGCCAAAGTCAGGCAGGATATTGGCAGACCAAGGTTGGGCTCAATGATCTCTAGAGGTCCCCTTCAACCCCTACAATTCTGTGATTCTGTGAAATGTATTTTGCAGGCCCAGAAACTTACACTGTAAATAGAATGGTTTCTATTCCAGTATCTTAGATGAAGGAGAAGAGAAAAATCCAAAGACACACTAAGAAAACTAGAGGAAAAGACAATACAGCATGATGCAGATCAAAGTGAACTAAGTTCAGTATCTTCCTGTGTGATGGAAGTACTGAAGTGCAGAGATACTTTTTCTTTCTCTCAGTATCTCTGGGTCTGAATTTGGGTAGACACAAAACAGTCGTATTCATTTATACAAGTCTTCAGAAAAGAAAGATGCTTGTCTAGTTTGGGTTTTAATACGGTGAATTTTAAGGTTCTAGCAGATAACAATAGATTTCTCTGCTTAAATATCTGCATCTAAAAGAAAACAATCTTTTGAGAATCCAGCAAAATAGTTACATAGGGAAGCACAACTCCAGGGAAAACAAACAAGACACACTGAGAAGATGGAAGACAGTTGTATTCCAAGGGTAAAAAGGTAACTAACACTCAGCTGGCTACTACTCACAGAGACTTTGTTTCGGTTTTCACCTTCTCTAGCTTCCACCACATGGGTCAAAGGGCTTAAGAGACCCAAAGTAAAGGTAACACAGAATGAACAAGAGCAGTGTGTGAATGGCTTTGCTTGCTTAACTGTTTTACCAAGAAGGCAGAGAACCTCTTTATACACAGTTCAGCATTGGAAAGCTCCACTGACACAGTTGCCAATTCCATACTGCTGTCAGGCACGTAGCAGTCAAACTGCTACACGTGCCACCTATGCTGGCTCGAGTTTGTTCTTCCCTCCGTAGCACTGAAACAGAAAGTTGATATGCTAAGGCATCCTGGTAAGGGAAGCTCCACAGGCATTGCCTTTGCACCTTACTTGATACCGGGATAAGTGCCTGCTTGCTGAGAAGAGAAAAAGAAAAACTGTCAAGAGTTCTTGGAATTAAGTTTGTTACAAGCAGCAACAGCTGAACCTTGCAATAAGATCACAGACTTACAGCTTCAATACGGTTGTCATAGTGAGATAAACCTATCTCAGAAACTAGGAACGATACTTCACTGCTTGCTTATCTCTTGGCTACACAGAAAAAAACAGCCTTTTCATACAGCCAAAACTAAAGCACAGGCTCCAATTAAAAATTTAGCTTATTCTAATCCTTTGAAGAACTATAGAAGAGAAATAATATTTAAAACATCTCTTAGGCTGTAACAAAATATAGCTCTGACTCTGGTACCATATTACTGTAGGACAATTAACATTCCCTTGTTTCTGTTCTTAAAATTGTGAATGGTATGATGCCACAACAAAAGCAATAAACAGCTAAGAAACCTTACCAAGCTGCACAGTCTTAAAACAAACTCTGTTTTAAAGGCAGTTCAAGGTTCTTTTGTAATAAGATATTAATTTAATAATATCTAATCTTATTATAAGAAAAATGAGTTTATGCTTAAACATTACTTAATCTTGCTCAAACTGAATTAGCAAAATTAGATAGAATCAAGCTTCCAACCACAACTCCTTTGATTATATTGCCTCTTCAGTTACTCTTGAAGTCAAATTGTTCCTCTCTAAAACCTAGCAAATAAGCATTTCTACCAGCATCACTAGATGCATACATACACACAGCACAAAGATTAGAAATGTAAACCTGTAAAATTTTTTTTACAAATTTTATAATTCTCTGTCAAGTCAACTATGTTAACTTATATTGACAATAAAAAAAAAAAACAAACCTGCTAGGCCAGCAAGGAAGCACCAAGACAGATGTAAACCTCTGATACTACTTGTAGCTTAGTTGGAGAAGCAAAAAATCGTGCAGATTTCATGTTAACCAGTCTTTCTTAAACTTACAAAGCTTTGCCCTCCAGGCTTTCAGTAAGCACTTAACACATATAAAGAAATCCACAGGGAGGCAATCTACATGCTCGACTACATATATACATATACGTGGATAAACAAACTGTAAGTCTTTTTGTGAAATGGCTATGTGAATTATACACCGGAAATGAATGCAATTTTCAGTGAGTCTTACTATACAATGTGTGTGTATACATTATAGTATTTATCTGTAACTTTCCGTATGTTGCAGTTGGATATGCAAGATGGCACTTTAAGTAGAGCAGTTATGCCTCAAATCAAAACAAAAACACTCTCTGATCACACAGAAGTTACCAGTTGTGGTGAAAAAAATCTCTTTTTGCACATTATCACAAGTTTTGCAAAAATTGTAGCCATTACCTTCATCAAAGTCTGCATCATCTTCAGTATGCTGAGGGAAGGGAAAACAATTTGTGATTTCAAGTCTGTCATCCACCACAAGACCCAGCAGCACTCCTTGGACCACTTCATTCCCCTGTCCTTCTTCTTGGTAATGTTTAATGATCTTTAACACAACCTAGAATGCAAAGACAAGAAAACTGTAAGATGTAATCGTTTTTCCCCCAACAATTTTAGAACTCAAAACTATATTCTTTTAACCACAAACTAGAGCTGCAAAACAAGTGAGCTACTGGTTAAAATACCAATATCTTCAAGGCAAGTTAAACAGCAGCCACTCTTAAAATATTGAGGAATTTAAAGGACCACTAAATGAAGTCAAAATGCAGTTCTAAACCATTTTTCTGAAACACCCTCCTAAAATGAAATATTAATTTATGTTTGTTTTAACTTTATCTTCTTGCTCTAATTTCTATTAGCTCTCACTTGAAAGAAACATTATCAAAACATCTTGAAAATAATTATGGAGAAACCAGTAGGATTTTTTTTTTTTTTTTTTAAGCAGAAGATGCATCAATTAAAACTCAGAAAATGTACTAACATTTAAAATTGCACCTTTTGCAATTTTACTTCAGATAGTCAGCAATCTGTATCTTGTGAACTACGTATTTCAAGAAGTAATGAATGCTTAAAAGGAGTTCCTTCTCTTTTTAAAAAGAGTTCCTTCTCTTTTTATTACATTTCTCACTTCCTTTCCTAAATTTGAGTTCTACAATGAATGACTCATAAGGCAATACAAAAAAAAAAAAAAAAAAGGAACAGTACAAACAACCATTACTCATAAATAGTTACTTGGTAGAAATGCTACTTTACCAGAAATTTGCTACACAAATCAAAATTTGTTTAATAACAAGAACTAGAACGTGACAGGATATGGTTACCACAAAAATAGACCTTAAAATCTTATCCTTGGTCCATCACATGTGGATTTTATTTCACTAAATCCCAACCCACCAAACCAAGCAAAACGCACCAGAAAATGTCCGACAATGTGTTGTTGTTACACTACTGCTACAATATATTCACTGGTAAATCCCTCACTATAACGGATTTCAGCTCAACCTCTTGAGGGTTGTTTAAGCTTGTATTTAAATACCAGTAACATAGATCTTTTCCTAGCTTGTCCTTATATATTTGTTCTTAATCTTTGCCTTCATTGGTGAAAAACACTCTTAATGAATTAAAGAGTTGCAGTATAGATTAAATGGAAGAAAAACATGCTTTGGAAAAAAAAAATTATAGATTTCCTTCATGGGGAAGAACTGGAAGCAAAGGAGAATTTTGCAACGCTTGAAAGAAGTGCAGCAAATAAGAGCTCGACCATACTGATCCACCAAATATCTTCTATCACACAGCCAACATATAAATAATACTCAGCTTGCATTTTGTTAAATGTAACATTTGCTATATATTTGCCATAAACTCAGTCTTTCACTCAATAAATTCATAAAAAAAATAATTCAGGACTGGACTCATTACAACATACCATGCTCTCTATTTACTGCACAACTATTCTCAATATACAGTCCTAGAAGCTTCATTTTTTCAGCATTTTTCTCCTCATTTGCTACTGAGATTTCTGTGTATATTGACTGTTCCCATTACGATTCCCATTTTCCCAGTGACTCCAATCCAAAAGCACTTCTGATATTATGCCAGTTTTATTACAGCATTTCTGATAGTATTTGCTCACAGAAAACAGCAGCAAACAAAAAGAGCACTGGCTGTCACAGACCATCAGTATTTTTCAGGAAGATAAAACTAGGTATTCAAATGCTAGTCAACTACTTCAAAACACAAAGTCGCAACAAAGTTGTTACCAAAGCCAGCAATTTTCTATCTCCAACCTGAAGATCACAGCAGCTATTATCCAGGGAGACACAGACCCCAATTTAGATTGTTTTCTAAAGGAGTCTGAGTAAAGTAGTGAAGAAGTAGCTCACAAACTCGCTTCTCTCAATTTCACACCCATTAACAAGCTGCAGAAGTTACGGTTTATGACTGCACTGGAAAATACATTAGCTACTGAAATCATTTATGAAACAATTAATGAAGGAGTCTGAGAAATGTACCTGATGACACATCAATGCTGTTTTCATTTTGTTCTATGTTATGGAGAGTTTCATTTACTGCATAGCACATGAGCCTTTAGTGGAGCAGGCTCTTCAGCTAGGATTGAAAAGCTTGCCAACAAAATACCGTATGACCAATACAGATATAAGCACTGAAATTCTTATTTCAGTATTAAGAACAGACCTTCAAATGCAAGGTTTTCTGGTCTAAGTACCCTCTGAACCATCACTGCTTTGCCACTGCCACATGAAATTAAAAGTAACCAAAAAACATTTCAGCTCTTACTGTCATTTAAGTAGTGCTGTTACAGAATATGACTCGCCAACCATTAAAGGCTGCCTACCTACTAGAGAACAAAAGAGAACATTGCATTAAGCAATGTGACTGACTATAAAAACACATATTTAAACTTTGTTTTTGTTTTTTAAAGATTTTAAATTCTAGTATCTCTGAACACAGAAATCAGTCCTGTGCATAGCTTAATATTTCATACATACTAAATACATTTACTAAGATATACAAGGGCTCTTTAGAAGAGGGTGGGTATACAGCTACTAACTAAACCTCAAAAGTACCCCAGCATTGTAAAGTTAGTCTTCAAAAATTCCAAAGCAATTCAATCACTTGGAGTAGCCACTTGCCAGATTCTAATGGCCATTAATCCTTAATTAATTAAAAAAAAAAAATGCTAGCTGTTTAGCAGTGTTTCTAATCTTCAAAGCAGTGCTCAACCATTAAAAATGAAGTCATACTACAGAAAAAAAAATACATTCTGAAACCATTAAAAATGCTCAAAGATGCATATTTTAGTTGTATGAGCAATTTTAACTGGACATAATACAAAAGCACAGCTGTTTATTTCAAAAGTTTATGTTTTAATATAGCAATACCTTTACCATGAACTGAAAATCTCAACAGCGGGGATCCTGGAAACAGTCAGTTGTAATGACATGAATACGTTAAGATATGCATGTCTGTATTTCTCTGAAGAGAGAAACCAAATCAAAGTAATGAAAGTTCATATGTAGTTCTGTTCCAGAGAGCTGAAAGTGACTATATTGAAACCAGATTTCCAGTACCTGTGCTGAGTTGTTTGTTAGAGATACAAAATTAAGCAAAACACAGTTTCTGGTAGCCCACTAAATACACAATGAAACAAGCTGATTTATGTTCGTAAGTCATGTATTTAAAACCTTTCTGAATGCTTAACAGTGTTTCCCACCTATGAAAGCTTTATTAGCACAACCACCAGCACCAGTAGCCAGGATCTGGGGAGAGAGTGTAAATAGTGATGTTATTTAGCTGTTTTCAAACAGATCATAACTGACATGGGCATCAAATACAGATGGCGCCATGACAGCCACATCCTCTCACTAAATAACACAAGGGAAAACTGTGATCAATATTTAGCTTGGCAAAAGCCTTGAAAGCTTTTACTGGTAATAGGGGCTGACACATTTTGAATGAGTGTTATCACAGTCCTGAAACCTTTCCCATAGCAATTCGTAAAGCTCAGACCACGAAGCTTTACGTTTACTGCTACATCAGGAATGGCAATTTCATTTAAACTCCTAGCATAGAAAACGTTCAAAAGAGCAGAATTGCCAATGTACTTCTATAAATGGATAGGTCTGAACCGACAAAACTAACTCATGCAATTGCACTGTCCTAAACCCACAGATGTTGGTGAATTTTGATGAAATTAAAACGTTGGTATCTACTTAATCCATATTAAAACCATATTTAACAGCTCTGGAGAAAGTGCTCCTTAATCTGTTTGATACTTTCCCAATGGAGACATACCAAGTTGCATACACCCTAGTCTCCATGGCATTGTCTGCTTTCTCTGCACACACTACACCAAAAAGCAAATTTACAATCCGTGCTGGGCTAAAATCAATTGGCTACTAAGCTATTAAACTTAATTAATCAGGTAAGCATGGAATAGCTTTGTCTTTAACAAAGACCTGGAGAGCGGGAAAAGAGAGAAAATTACAGAAAGATACAATGAAACATGGGCAATGTTAACATTTGTTAATAGCACCAGATGATGATTTTACAGAGGACAGATAAGTTCTTATCCCGCAGTTACAAAATACAAGTTCTGGAAGCTGATGAAGCAAAAGTCGCCTTGAGCTGATTTATCACCTGGCTGTAGCACCACTGGATAAGACAGAAACAAAGTATCTCAGCTTTCCTGCCTGAAGAAAAGAAACTCCAAAGAAATTAAAGATATGACTGTAAGAAAACATGTCTAATACATGTAATACTCTCTCCGGATGGTTACAGTGACAGCTGTTTATATATACACAAAGAACTTAACTTAATTGGTGCACTACTAGATTTCAAACTAAAGGAGTGTAGATTTAGATTGGATATAAGGAAGAAAATTCTTATGATAAGGGTGGCGAGGCACTGGAACAGGTTGCCCAGAGCTGGTGGATATCCCACTGCTAGAGATATTCAAAGCCAGCTAAATGGGGCTCCGAGCATCGTGATCTGGTGGTAGGTGCCCCCATGCAATGCAAGGTAGTTGGACTAGATGGCCTTTAAGAGTTCCTTCCAACCCAAATGTTTTTACAATTTTGTGTCCTAACCTTTTTGTTGCTGTATATGAAGCTTTACAACAAAGATTGAGTTCTTAAAGTGGAACCTGTTCCCCATCTCCAGTTTGCTTTTAGAATAAAGGCCCTTACAATCATTAGACCAATTTTAACCCAGAAGTTAATACATACACACACACTTATCTTCCATTACGATCTTTGACATCTTGAAGTAATGGCTTTGATAAACATCTCTGATTGTAACAATGTCTGTGGTAAAATACACACGCTCTGATCTGAATACACTGTACAAAAGCTAAGGCCAAATGGACAAGATTGGGTAAATTTGAAAAGCAAGGTAGCCGTGGAAAAAATAATAAAAAAAAAAAAACTTATTCCTGAACTTGTTGATAAGTAACAAATACAGCCCACACTGTTACGTACAGCAAGTCAAACTGCCATCATTCCAACTGAAGGACTCAAAAAGCCCACGTTCCACCCTTATCTTGACTGACTAAAGTCTTAATACCAACTTTTAGAAAGCCTTTGGAAATGCAGTTCTTGGAATAGTAAACTTGCATTTTATGCCACTCAACAGCTAATAAATACCAGATGTTAAAGTCTTATTTCTAAACTTGACAAATTTGGTGCTTCAAAACATAATTCCATAGGAAGCACAGCAAAATACTGTGTGCCATTTCATACCAATTCAATCAGGTGTGAATAGCAAAATTTCTTTTGACGCAAGACTGGAAGTTTCCAGAAGTTGGAATTCAACTACTACTAACAAAGCACACTGATCAGAGGTGGTCCTCACATAATGGATATTGCATCTGTTTTAAAGCAAAATTACAAATCATGGGAGTCCGTAGGTCTCAGTACAAAATCCTGTGATAAATTAATTTTAATTGAATGGAAAAATACTAGATTTGAACTGTAATTTTAAATATATTTATATACTAAGCATTCCTGTACTGTTTGAAAACTTCTGGGAACTGGAAGTGTCTGAAAATTATCCAAAATTTTTTATTCCCTGGCTGAGTTACTACATCAGCTGGCACCATAGTGTTTAGCTTATAAAGCTGAAGAATTCAGAAGATTTAACTACAGGAAGTCTTTCAAAGAGTGCAGAATAACACACTGGACCTAAGAAAATTATCTAAATATGATTATTATACTGCACTGCTAGGGTACCTGAAGGACCTAGATGACATTCCATATTACCTCCTGCTTCATCTCATGCTTATAGTTTCTAACTCACCACCTTCCTGTTGTTTTGGGGTTTTTTTTGTTTTTGTTTTGTTTTTGTTTTTTTTGGTTGGTTGGTTTTGTTTTTTTGTTGTTTTTTTTCTGTTTGTTTGTTTTTTGGTTTTTTTTGTTGGTTGCTTGTGCTGGGGCTTCAAGGAAGATGACACTTATTTTTTTCCCCTCAACAATGCAGAAAAGAGGTGATTAAATCCATACATAGCACTAAGTGAGGATATACCTTACTGAGTTTCAATGCACAACTCAAAGCTGGTGACAGGTCAGTAACATCACTCCTTCCTTACCATTAACTGGCTATGTAAAATCTTAGCCATAGCTAGTAATATTCTATCTTGCTGCACTGGTTTCAGCTGAGATAGTGTTAAGAAAACACCAATGTCTGGTTGTCTCCGAGTGATATGTGCATAACTAGGGTTGGTGGAAGAGCTGCTGCCATTATTGTCCAGCAGCAGGGATCTGACAGAGCCAGAATTAGGCCAGCAGTTGTTCCATACCACATGTGGAAGGCCATAAGGCTGTGGGCAGTCAGCCATGGGCAGGCCACTGCTCTGAGTGTTGCAGGACATCAGAGAGCAGGTGAAGAGATATTGCATTCTTAGCAGGCCCTTGTTAGCAGGCCAGTTGGTAGGTGGGCAGCTGTATTCTTACCTGGGTGCCAGTCAGCAGGTAGTACAATACACATAGTTGCACTGTGGATATATTTTGTTTTTATCATTTTTTTTCCTATTTCCTTTTTTTTTTCCTTTGTCCTAATAAATAGCTTATATCAACCCACAGGTTCAACTTTGTTTCCAATTCTTTCCCTCATTTCACTCCAGTAGGGGAGTGAGCAAGCAGCTGCATGGTGCTGATCTGCCTACCAGGTTAAACCACAGCACTTACCTACCCTAAAACTCAGCACAGAAAAGGTGAGATATTCTTTGTTTCCACTTTCCATAAAACGTGAGGAGTTCATGCCACAGATAACTGGCATCTTGAACTGTATACAAAGGTTAAATTACCACAAGGTAATGCCCTAAGTCAAATACTTCATAAGCATCTACTCTCTCAGCAGTTTCATTATTTCTCCTTTTAGCAGAAAGTAATTTTAAACTGCTGCAATTCAGGAGCTCCAGAATTTCCCAGCAAGCAAAACAGAAATCCAGTCTAACAGAGACAGGGCCTTCCTGTACAGGAGGTACAGCCTTCAGGCCTCCACTGTCTTCTGATGGGGGTGGTCATTCACACAGTGCAAGTACAGGCTTGCTAAAGACACTGACAGGTGAACTGACACACATGTAATTAATGAAAGCACACACAACCTCTCATCAATTCTTCATTCACTTTATTACTGTGACACATCAAGAACTGTAGAGATTTGAGAATATAAAGAAAAAAAAAAACACTCTAAGCTATAGAAACAGCTGTTTTTACATAAAACATGAAATAAATCAGTAATATCTAGAAGGAATTTTGGCAAATATATAGAAGATAAGATGTAAAAATGCTACTGACAAATAGGTAGGTGGAATTTAGCTCAATGAACTGACGCAGTGCAGGCACAAAAGCCTGCTTCTGTATAAATACAACAAAAAGGGGAGATCTCTGGGTTTTGGTTAGAAGCTCAGTAATTTGCCACAGGCTTCAATTCCTTTAAATCTATCAGGAACTTACATTTATCAGCTAATGTCTTGTAGTGCCATGAAAGATCTGTTTAAGTCATTCATTTACTTGTATCCAAGTGAGCTGCTTGCTCTTGCAAAGGAAAGAAGTTGAATACAAACTGCAGCACACCAAATGAGGTCATTAAACAGCTGAGAAAAGTTCATTAAAAACACAGAAACACATCAGATGTTAAATCAAGGCATCTTTTAATGAACAGATCCATCTCTTCCTGATTTTTGTCCCATCACATTTTAATTTAGCTTTTTAGACTACACAACAACTCAGGCTAACAACCCCCTCCATGATCACACACAAGCCATCAGTTATAAGTCAACATGCATTATTACATTTGTGCTCTCAAACTCTTCATTGCCCTGGTCACAGACTGGTATAACGAATTTCTCTGCAATGCAAAGTTTCATAACAAATTTCACAGTACATGGATTTGTGTTCATTTCCACAGAAACCATCAGGGCCACAGGCACCACAGAATAACTTTCTTGCAGAAACACTTCTGTAACACAGCCCCAGGATTTCAATCCTGCGAGCAGCAGGGCATTAGATGCTATTGCCACACTGTTAGGAGGCAGTGATAGGGTTGTAATAAAATAAATGTCCAAAATCCTGCTTACAAGTGGGACAGACCATTTCAGCAGTACTACTAAGTGTATTATTTCTCTTATTTCACAGGACTCCAATCTTCTGAAAGCTGAAAACTTAGTATTTTAGGCAGTTTTTCTAAACTGCCAACGCAATTTATACTTATTTTTAACAACTTCAATATATAACCTTCATTTCAAGAGTGAAAGCTGATGAACTGTGCCCTTTAGAGCACATCAGAAGTAGGTAAAGGCAAAGTTTCAACATCTTCCAACTGATACACCAGAGCCTTACACATATGTCAAAATACAGTTAATATGTATATTTCATGTGTAAGTAAATCATCATCACTGAAATATTCAGAGTTCTTATTTAGCTAACAGCGTATTTGCACGCAGGTGTACTCTGTAATATCAACTTCCAATACTTTCCTACTGATTTAAAAAATGACAGACAAAAGCAGTGGTAGACAATTTTATTAAAGCAGGCTATCCCTCAATCAGATTGTACCAAACTGCAAATGTTTCAAAGCTAAAGAAAAACTGCAAGATAGTCACTCCTATCTATTTGAAATTCAAAAAACAGTATCTTGATTGGAAGAGAGCACACTGTTTTTCACAACAGTTAATCTTTTGTAAAGACCATAACCTACACAACACAATGGCAATGCACACACTATTAAAGTGTTTGCCTTTAAAAAATAAAAAAAAAAAAAACCACCATTTCCAAGTATGTTCAGCAGATGCTTTTAAGTAGCCAGTAAAATCTCTACCAGCCCTGACTTCCATGGTGGAGTGAGCCGGGCTTGTTCAGCCTGGAAAAAAGGCAGCTGTGGGGTGACCTCACTGCAGCCTTCCAGTACCTAAAGTGAGCCTATATATAGGAGGGGAGTCAATTCTTCACAATGGAAGATAACAAGGAGAAATGGTTTTAAGTTGAGGGAGGGAAGATTTAGGTTGGATGTCAGGGGGAAGTTCTTTACAGAGCGAGTGGTGAGTTGCTGGAACAGGCTGCCCAGAGAGGCTGTGGATGCCCCATCCCTGGAGGTGTTCGAGGCCAGATTGGATGGAGACCTGGGCAGCCTGGTCTAGTATTAAATGGGGAGGTTGGTGGCCCTACATGTGGCAGAGGGGTTGGAGATTCATGATCCTTGAGGTCTCTTCCAACCTGGGCCATTCTGTGTGATTCTTTCGGTTTATAAACATTTGCACAATGCATTTTCTATGTTCAAGCACTTACCCAAGCATCTGCCAGAAAGGGTACATGCTAAAAGGCTGAGATGGAGAAAGATCATCCTGGTAAGAGGTAATGCAATCCTGAGAACGAAGAATGACTTATTTTCAAGTTTTCATGCTTTAAAATCCAAAAACCATAGGAAAAAAAAAAAAACACCAAGAAAGAGAAGTACTGTTGGTTATCTTCAGCTTCTCCATCAATCAGAGATGCTTGCTTTTTGTACCACCACAAAGACATGTGAAAACCACTTTCAAGTGAGCTCAATTTCTAATAATAGCTATTGTAACAGTAAGATTAAAAATAATCATTCTGATTTTATCACCAACAAGCCCATTGGATAAGGTAGTACAGCTCTCAGACTATTCCCAAACACTTACTCCATGTACTCTTGCAATTGTACAAACTTGAAAACAGTTTATTTTCAGCAGTGGCAATAAAGTAATGATAAAAATAACTCAATTGCAAGTGCTCTATGAAGTGTTAATGAAGGAGGCTGCTTAGTATCCTCAGATCAGTATAAACAACAAACAAAAAGCAACCTACATTCTACAACAAAGATCCTTAACACCAAGAGGACACAATGCTTGCTCAATATGAATAGCTGTGTCTATTATCTATCACATACACAGAATCACAGAATGGCCTGGGTTGGAAAGGACCACAAAGATCATCTAGTTTCAACCCACTTGCCATGGACAATGTCACCAACCACCAGACCAGGCTGCCCAGAGCCACATCCAGCCTGGCCTTGAATGCCTCCAGGGATGGGGCATCCACAGCCTCCTTGGGCAACCTGTTCCAGTGTGTCACCACCCCCTGTGTGAAAAAATTCCTCCTAACATCTAACCTAAACCTCCCATGTCTCAGTTTAAAACCATTCCCCCTTGTCCTATCACTATCCACCCTTGTAAACAGCCATTCCTCCTCCTGTTCATACACTTCCTTCAAGTACTGGAAGGCCACAATGAGATCTCCCCAGAGCCTTCTCTTCTCCAAGCTAAACAAGCCCAGTTCCCTCAACTTTTCCTCATAAGAGAGGTGCTCCAGCCCTCAGATCATCTTAGAACAGGGACTCCACAGAACAAGAAGAACTTAAAACAAATGGATAGCAAAGCAGGATGCAACATTTAAGCAAAACAAATGCAAGGACTGACAACCCTTATATGTTCAACTCAACATCCCAACTTCAGTTTTCCAGTGAAGGACCAAAAAAAAATAAATATATATATACATATATTATATATTATATATATATATATAAAAATAACAGAGACACAGCACCTCTTTGCATACACAGCAAAATTCAGGTGCATCTTCAAACTCCAAAACAAACAATATAAACAAATAAGCTTCACTTTATTAACCTAAAAGTTAAATTAACGCATAAAAAAAGATTGAAAAGCTTATCTGAAATAAGCATATAAGCATCCACACACAAGCAATTCAGGAATACTGTCACACTTATTCCTAAATAATCTTGTATATGCATGCCAAAAAGATATTATCCAAGTTAAATAACTTCAAACTATTTTTGAAATTTCAGATTGCTGAATAATCCTACAAAATATCAACAAGAATTACTTACTATATTTACTATACAAGCATGACATTTTCCAACTACATATGAAAGCATTTTACATTCTATTGATACTAAGTAACATGCAGTTCACAATCTAACTGCTAAGCACTGAAGCACTGTTATCAAAGCAGGTGACATTTCTGCAATCTTAACACTGTCTGAAGATTTGGAGTAAAAAACAAAAACAAAATAAAAACAACCACCATGCTCTAAACTGTACCATCAAGAATGCATTTTGAGCACACACACAGCCAAAGAAAAACAATAAGCAAAGAAACTATACCCAAATAACATCTGTGGCGATGAAAGACTAATAGAAAGGATGACAGCAACAATAAGTCAAAAACACATTGACTTTTTCCAAAGAGTAGAAAAAAGATAAGGTGACCTCTTCCAAGACCTCCCATAAGGGTGAAAGATAAAGTCCCATGACATAGAGCATAAAACCTGTCTGCTGTTTTTCTGCCAGTGGCCTGCTGTATTTTGTGCACTTCTCTGAATTACACGAGAACTACAAGGTTTGTTGTTGGTCTGTTTGTTTTTTAAGCAGACAATAAAGTGAAAACAGAGGAATGTATTTAATAATGTTTTCAGTGTGCAAGAGGACAATGTTTTCTCTCAGCAACAAACCCAGCAACAGTAATCTCTTCAGTCTTAGGTGTCTTAGTCAAAATCAACAGCTAAAATTAGACAAAGGTGATGCCTACCACCTCTTTTGTTTCAGATGTAACAGCTTGATCATTAAGATGTATGAAATTATTTGGAAGACGTTTGGTAGAAACAATTTCCTTGAAACAGCAAAATAAGTACCAAAAGAGCACAACACATTGTTTTCAACCATGACGTATGCATAAGTACAAGGCAAGAGACAAGTTTGATATACATATAAAAGAAAAATAAAATAACAAGGACTTGAACTGTTAATGACAGTAGCGCAGAGAGCAACATATTATTTCTCCATGCACACAGGAAAGAAAAGGTTGCTTTGAAATACTGTTTTCCCTTTCAACTCTTGAAGTCTAACACTGTTCAACACATTTAAACCACCTCCACATTTAGATTAACTCCTTTTGTCAGCACACTGGTTTTGCAGTATGAAGTGATACCAGATGTTTTAGCTTTAAATTCCTCACTAGAGTATACTTACCATGACATTTAGTAGATGCTGAGTGCACAAGTGCACTCTTACAAATCATTTAAAGTTTGTGCTCTGTTAACATGTATACCTGTTACCCATTCAGATGAAACACTGAAATTTTAATCCTCAGACCACCACAATGTAGCTACTATGTCCTTTTTAGATTAAGAACTCTCAGAGGGAATAGTATTTAGATTTAAGAACGAAATCAACAGCAAGAACAAGAGTTTAGAACAAAACAAAACAAAAAAAGATCTCTTCCTAGTTAGAAGAAACCACTCACAGACAAAGGACTGAAGGAACACTAGGTTAGGAAAACAACTAAATCAATCAATAAATAAAACAGCAAACCAATCTTTTGTTTGCTTTAAATAGGAATTTGACAATATAAAAAGAAGGACAAAGAACACAGATAATATTCTTGGCACATTCCATTCAACTCTTTACCACTTTGATTTACAAAACCGTGACTCTGGTAACAGACAAAGCTAACTGTTGTGGTTTCACACCAGTAGGCAGCCAAGCACCACACTGCCACTCTCATTTCTCCTCCCCCTGCCTCAGCAGGACAGGGAGAAAATACAATGAAAAACTCATGGGCTGAGAAAGCAACAAGGAGATCACTCACCAGTTACTGTCACGGGCCAAACAGACTCACCATAAATATGATCAGTATGATTTATTGCCAGTTACTAACAGACTGAAGCAAAACTAAAAGCGAACTAAAACCACCTTCTCTCCCATCCATCCCTTTCTACCTCTTCTCCCACAATCGTGCCGGAGAACAGAAAACAGGGGCTGCAGTCTCTGCCACTCTTTCATGGTCACTCTTTGCCTCTCCTCCATGTGGGGTTCCTCCCACAGAACGCCATCCTCCCGGATTTGATCCTGTGTGAGCTTCCCACAGCCTGCAGCTCCTCAAACACTACTGCGATGTGGGTCTGTACAGTGGGGATCATCCTTCACTCTTCAACATGGGTCCCTGGGGGCAGCAGCTCCCCCATACCTCCTGCTCCCCGAAGCCCATGGAGAGGAGTCCACAGTAGAGCTTCTGCTCTGCACCCGGAGCACCTCCTGCCCTCCTGCTGCACTGACCTTGGTGGCTGCAAGGCTGTTTGTTTCTCTCATTTTTATCACTTTTTTCTCTCAGGTGCTGTTGCTCAGCCCTTTTTGCCCCTTTCTTAAACCTGCTCTCCCAGAGGCTCTCCCAGCATCTCTCATGGCTCAGCTCTGCACAGCAGACAATCCCTTTTGGAGAAAGCTAGAACGGGCTCTGGCCTGATACGGGGCAGCTTCTGGACACAGAGGCCACTTCTGGAGCCTCTCTACCAGAACCTCATCACACACACCCACAAAGCCAACAAGTCAGCCACTGCAAGCCGCTCTCCATAGAGTGCTATTAGCACTACTAAAGTATTACCAACAAACTTACCTAAACAGAGCAGGAAGGGGAGAGAAAAGGAGCCCTCACCAGCCAAACCAATGAGAAGCCTCCAAATTTCACTGGCACTTCACTTAGCCCAAAGAAAATTAAAGATTTACTGCTCTTTATTTTTCAACTGGAGCCACACTTTCACTTCTGAATATAAGCACGGATTATATTGCAGAGGATTCCCTGTTATATTCATGCAACTCATTGCACTTCAAGATAAGTAACACACATACACATCTCACAAATAATACAGAATGCTTGCATCTATCTCTTCTACCATTCTGGGAGCCATGAAGACATCCAGATAGTATTCAGATCATACACTAACTCTCAATCACAGCTTAATTTGACCTAAACTTTTAGGGAAACAGGTCAAGGAAAAGTCAAATAGATGATAATTCAATTTGAAATGCCATTCAGGCTCCTTTGGAGGACACACAAAAGAAAATAGAGCCTACTGGACACACTATCTTAAAACCCCATTCACTGCAATGTCAAGAAGCTGTACAGAGAACAGCAGGCAGAGCACAGAGCCTGGGCATTTCTGCAAAGTTTACAATAGGCATAAGGAGAAGAGAAGAAAGCACAAGAACTGGAAAAGCGTAATCTTCACAACATAAGAAAACGTCAGTGATTTTTAAGTCAATTCAACCCAGGCTTTGCTTATTATGAACTTTCAATGAAGCATGTTCAAAAACTATGGAAATGTATTGCTTTCCTTCTGAGCATGTTGGAAGTTCTCATTAAAAAGAGCTTAAAAAAACATTTACAAAATGAGTCTCAGAAACTGATTTTCTGTAAGTGTTATCTTGTGTTTTCATTTACTGCAATCAGATTAATTGCCATAAAGAGCCTCTTACCCAAGAAACTAACTAGGCCTCCCCTATCAACAGTCTGGAATACAATCCACTCACTGTATGATTTCAGGGAAAAAATGGATGTCAATAAAGAAATAAGAAACAGGCAAATACCATGACGGTGAATGAAGTAACTACAGAAAAATAACTCAATAATTTGAGATCTTCTTTTAAGAAAGGCTAGCAAGCTTTAAAGTACATTAGAAAATAAAACAAACAAAAATGCTTTTTATACTACAGATGAGAGTACAAACCATTAGGCACACTACGCCATCTCCAAATAAATGGTAATGTAGTAAAGCTTAAATTAATAGCCTTGGAATAAACCTGTCAAATCTCACACAAGAAACATCAACATTATAGATGCACTACTGTGAATACAAATGCAGAGGAAGCGTACAAAAATATATGAAGTTTGTTAAAAGTTATGTGTTGGAGAGTGAGTGTGAGTGTGTGTGTGTGTGAACACATATTTAGATAACTAAGTAGCTGGAATAAATATTACCTGGCACTGCAACATCATCTTGAGTAACAACTGAGTTAATACTCAAGTGCCTCTGTCCTTCATGTTGCTGTTTGATAGCCTAGAGGCATGCCTTACCTGCTGCTATCCAGAAAAGTTTCTTTTGAATCAGTAAGCATAAGTGTACAGAATATTCATACAGAGTGTTTTATTTAAATATATATATATTCTTTACTGAAGTAAAAAAACAACCAACATATTAATGCATTATTCTGTTACTACTGCATAGCAGTATAACTGGAGCCATAACAATGTATGAGAAAGCTTTACTGCCTAGTCAACACTGTTCTTCAAAAGCATTTCTGAATGTAGTTTTGGAATGCATATGATACATTCAGCAGGTTAGAATTAAATTTAAAAATTCATATTGGTGTTTAAGGACTTAGTTGGACACGAAATTTTTCTTCAGCAAAAGGAAACCATCTTCACTGTTACTCATTTTACTGTTACTCCTAGGACATCCATATGCAAAGAATATGCAAAGAATGAAACAACTTCCCAACAACAACATACTTCCTGCTAACTACTAGAAAGATAAATGTGATTAACAAAAACAAATAAACAAAGAAACAAAAAACCCCACCATAGTTGCTCTAGCATTCAGTATACTTCCCTTGCTAGAAGATCCCTTCTGCCCAACCCACAGCTGTTACTTTCCCAGGAGAGTTTCCACATACCCACTATCTACATACTAGTGGACAGGCATAACACAAAGTCCACCACATTAAATATATACATTTTTTACTCTTTGTTTCATTTCTACATTTCATCAGGTTTCATGCTTATCTAGAAATCAATGTTATTCACCCTGCCTGACTTTATGTCTCTGAGTGGTACACTGGATCATCTCTGCTTTTACAGATTTGCATCTTGCCTGACATTACTATAGAAACTGTGAGACAGGCAGAAATTTGTACCAAGAGCATCTTCTACATCTTTAGTAGAACAAGAGTAGAAGTTTCACTAAAAAGAGCATTCTAAAAGTCTTCTAAGTTAAATGGAAATTCAGAATTTTTTAGAGCTGTAACACTTCCAGGAAAACTTAGAACAATCTTCAATCTGCTTCCTTTCCTCATAGGGTGCCTGAGAGTTTTGTTTTTATAAGCTTACCCAAGGAGCTCAAGTTTGCAAGATGAGGCTACAAAGCAGTGGGAAACAACAGACAAATGAAGAAGTCACCCAGCACTTGTTGGACAAGAATACCAACCACCCACCTGACTCTTGCAGTAAAGCAGCATTATACTGAGCCTAAATAATAATGTAAAACTACTTCATTGAGAAGAAAGGTTACAGTGCAAATACTGAAGAGTTACTATAAACTTGAAACAAGGTTACATTGTGAGCTTCTCTTGTAATGATACATCCAACACAAGACTTTTTAAACAAGTTCCCTTCATCAGCTCTTACCTCACTGCTGCTACTCTCCTGCTGTTCCCTTTGCCCAGTTTATTAGTGAAAGTGCAAAGGCAAAGAGCAAACAGCCAGCATTCCTAGTGCATGTGCAAAAGAGGCCAAATAAAAATGGCAACAACAGAACTGTCGTTCTGAAAAAGCCTGTCGTTTTAAAAGATAATAGCTAATTGCTAGTAAATGCAGCTTCTCAGAACTGTACAACTCATTCTCTTTTATGACAGCATGCAAGAACTAAAAATACCTTTATCATTGATCTGAAAAGCAAAAAATTAAGGAACGTCTTCGTCAACTTCTCTTATTTCAAATATTCACAAAGGGACTAGAAACAGCGGCATTCCAAGGAAAACAGCAATATTCCACAAGTGTACTTACATCTGAAACCCTGAACAACTTACTATTGTTTCATGGTATGGTCATAACACCCAAAACTAAAAAGCAGAACTACACCATGAAGATAATTTTTGCAAAAAGTTATGTAGATTCCAAATGAGTACAGGGCATAATGAATGAAAAGGAGAAAGGATGACATTTGTTAGTGTTAAGGAAACAAACATGAAGATATGGGGGGGGGGGGGAAATCACAATCACTTAGTTTGGAAAAGACCCTCAAGACAATCAAGTTCAACCATCACCTAACACTACCAAGTCCACCACTAAACCAAGTCAGTAAGCACCACACCCACAAAGCTCTAAAATACCTCCAGGGATTGCGACTCCACTTCCCTGGGAAGCCTGTGCCTAACCACCCTCTGAAGAAATTCTTCTGGACTCGATGAAACTCATTTTCCATACAGCTGTCGGCATAAATCAGCAGCACAGCACTACCAATAATACTACCAGAAAATGTAGCCGTAGTTTTTGGAGACATCTGAAAAAGGTTTATGTACATACGCAATTTAAATCTGCACGTCAAACTTGAGAAGTTCTGCATAAACAATACTTACAGCCAACTTCACAAATTCAGAACTTTCTGACTACTGACACTCAGGTCTGCAAGGACAAGAGTTGTGTAAATGTTCTGGCATATTTATAGACTTCTATTCTGCATTTTGACACTGCTAATTGGAATCAGATGGGAACCAAGTCATCTCCCTTGCTTTCTGGACAGAAAGAGCAAGACAGAAATACTTACTGATTAACACAGAAAGTCACCTGACTGCACAGATAGGTACTCATAAAAGAAGGCTGCCAGATCTACTCCATTACTCTGAAAACTTCTTTCTATACAGAAGAAT
Source organism: Perdix hodgsoniae (assembly GCA_035772895.1). NCBI lineage: Eukaryota > Metazoa > Chordata > Aves > Galliformes > Phasianidae > Perdix > Perdix hodgsoniae. Next base: position 1,316,054 of record JAPSGF010000032.1, read on the forward strand.
AAGTACTATCAACATTCTAAAATTCATCAGCTTACAGCTTGAAATTTACTGCACCTCATTGAAGGGAAGGAACATAAGGTCAGCGAACCAAATCTGATTAATTCCTGCAATTGAATTCCAAAAATTCAGAGCTCCAAGCAAATAATTTAAATAAATAAATAAAAGCAAACTGTTGCACATTTATTTCAAATAGCATATAATAATTATTACCCCTTTGGAGTCAAATCATGAGTGACATCTGAAGTCTTTGCTACGGGTGAAACTGAAAAACTAGCAAGCTTATAAACATAAAAGAAATGGTTCACAAGGCTTTGTACAACTGTGTCTGCACTACACCCAAATGTCATGAAAATTACTTCAGTGTTCAAATGTTAATATGGTGCTCTTATCTGGACACCACTATTTACCTAAAAAGTTCAGAGGACTCCAGGAAACATACTGAGCCACCCACTGCAGCACTTGGTGAATCTGTTGCTACATCTCCAATCAACAAGGAAGAAAAGGAGTCAGACAATCTGTTACACGTGAGCAACACCAAAGAATGCCTTTGTTCTTTCCTTCCACACTCCCCTCCCTATCTCTCCAACATATGCACCTCCAGGTCCATACGCTTCCCTTTTTCCTCCTCATGCAATGGTTAGGGAAAGGATGTTACATTGCTTTTCAATTTGCTGGCAAGCAGAGAAAAAAAATAGTTACATATAAGAGGCAAGACATGCTTCCAATCTTCAAGTGATGACCCTGTTGATAAAACAGTTACAATCAACTGCGAATGCAGCTGGTATATCCAGAACTGCAGCCCTTAGCAGTCACCAAGCAGGTTGGAATCCAGAACTCCAAGAGCTAATAACAAACCTAGGTAGCTTTTAGGTTTGACTTCGGCTTAAAGTCACATTCTCTAGTTGCAAAATATGATAATGAGGTGACATTGGTTCTGGACTTCTAAAACAAACTACAGAACAGTTTGAGGTAACCACATCAATCAGATGAACAAGTTCCAGTCATGCAAAGCAATGAGCCAGAGGAATTATTTGCTTAGTTTCCTATCAAAGGAAATCTTACCATTGTCACATACATCAAGTTTTACCATCTACACTTTCAAAGTCATTTCACTTTGAAAGAAATACACTCCTATAGACTCCATGAAAGTAGACAGCTGAGCAGAGAGGACTCCACTGGAAGAACAAGCTTACTCACCTTCCAAAAATGCCTTCAAAATGCAGTCTGCAGCAGCTAGAAGAGACTGCCGATCTCCAAATGGAGAAACAAACTTAAGAAACTGTTCATTGGAACAGGTTGCCCAAGGATGCTGTGGATTCCCCATCCCTGGAGGCATTCAAGGCCAGGCTGGATGCAGCTCTGGGCAGCCTGATCTAGTGGCTGGTGACCGTGCACATAGCAGGGGGGTTGAAACTAGATGATCATTGAGGTCCTTTTCAACCCAGGCCATTCTATGATAAAAGGGTGAGCGCTCTAGCTTGGTCCAAACACCTACTATAATCCAAGCAGCAAAAACAGTCTTTTTTTTTTTTTTGTCCCGATCTTACATTATAATGGTGCCTATTGCAAATGTACGTTTATGATAAATATGTACAGCTACTGTTTCTAAAAACTCCAGATAACACTGAAGATGCTTCATAAATCCTTCCATAGCCATTATCATGATAAATTTGAGCAATGAGGTTAATGATAACCTCTCTCAAGAAAAAAAAAAAAAAAAAAAGAGGAAACACAAAGAAGCTGCCTGCCTACAGCCATACAAAAATAGAAAACAAGATAAGTGTTTTATGCAAGTAAAATAAAAACGGAATAAAATACTTAAGATATCATTATCTTGAAACACATAAGCTGTTAGTCAAATATGAGCACAATTTGGCAAGAGAGATCTTGACAAGAAAAAAAGCTGCCAGAAAATCACAGAATTGTAGGGGATGGAAGGGATCTCCAGAGATCATCGAGTCCAACTCCCCTGCCAAAGCAGGTTCCCTACACCAGGTCACACAAGCAGGTGCCCAACCGGGTCTTGAATATCTCCAGAGAAGGAGACTCCACAACCTCCCTGGGCAGCCTGTTCCAGTGCTCCATCACCCTCACTGTAAAGAAGTTCTTGCGCACAATTGTGTGGAACTTCCTATGTTCCTTTGTACCAGGGAGCCCAGAACTGGACACAGTATTCCAGGTGAGGCCTGACCTGGAAGGATCATCAGACTTCTTCCTCTCTTTTCTGAGAAATTGTAAAGGTTGGTAAACTATGTTCACAATTACCTGCATAAGTGTTCTATAATAAGACACTTATGTACTCCATTCAAGTTACCATGTGTCTATAGCATGATACAGTTCTTACTGATTCTTCCTAAATCGACTGCTCCATGGAGTATTTTATTTAAGTAATAACACCTCTAAAAGTTGTGTGGAGTTTTCCTTTCTTAATAGCCAGGGTTCCATCGTTAGCTTCTACTTCTGCCACAACTGTGCTTTTTAAATACTGTTGCACTACCTGAAACAAAACAGCACTTGTTACAAATCCAAATGGCACCATTACATAATGGAAAAAGGAATGTATCAGATTAAAATACTAAAGAAATTAACTACAAGATGCCCTACTTGCACCTAATGTAAGAGGAAGCCAGAAAAGTAGGTGTTGCTGCACCATGCAATATGTTTTCAAGTAGCATACTGACATTTAGAACTTATTAGAAAAAAAATATAGTACTTTACTGTTCCTCTGAAATAACAGACTTCCTAGAAGCCTTTTCACATTCTCACACATATAGAAGACTGACAGATATTCCATTTTGTATAAGCAAAACCAAAGCAGCCTACACGATGAGCCTGTCTGAAAGAATTACTTACGCCACTGCCAAGAGATAAGGCATCAATAGAGAGAAACAGATCACTAACTTCCTTAGCTCAGACTAATTCATCCCCAGTTTTGGCATGTAATTATTCTGATCACCATTAACGCAAGACTGAAAAATCCCCATTACTTTGTGAGAACATCGATGAGACACTGACACTAGAAATGTTCCAGCAGAATTTGAGTATAACAGTCTGAAGACTGGCAATAGGGGACACTTTGGTTACAAAGGAAATAAAGCTATGCTAAAACTTCACAGGCATCGCGGACATTTGAGAATCACAATTTGCAACCTGAGAAAGCTCCAGAAAATCCACAGAGATGCCTTCTAAGTGGAAGAGTGAAAGCTGTCCATAATTTTCAGTAAGCCAGCTTCAGCTCTGATCTCCATAAAAGAGATACTATCACGCTGTGTCAGAATAATACACACAAAGACAAGAGAAAACAAGATAGTAAAAAGCATTCAAAGCCATTGGACAGACAAGAAGCAGACTGCCAGGGCCACTCACAGCTCATGTGAGCGATCAGAATTTCACAAAGCATATTACACATCTGTTCTCTTTATTTCCTTACAGCAGACACAAAGTAAATTCAATCTAAAAGTATCCTACCCTCAGATGTTTTTATATTGTTCCCTCAAACTTGTTAAAAAACATACACACCATTGTCCTGGACTCTAGCAGACTCTGGCCTGCTTGCAATAAGAGCAGTCTGATGTCAGTTGCTATATTTTCACAGCTATGCTTTGTGACTGGTCAGCATTGACTATTCCTTGACAAAGCCCCATGCACCAAAGCCACAGGCAGCTGAACACAGTAGTGTAGAAATGGTCACACACAAAAATTCAAGTAGTCTCTTTTCAATCACACAACTCTGTATAAGCAAATAAATCATTCTCTGTAGTCTTAAATATTTACTAAGCTGTGTGACTCTGAGATAAGAGGGGACTACCCCTTACAAACACCAGCAGGCTTTTCAGTACTTACCCACAAATCACAATCTTTCTCATTCCTAGTACGTAGTTCTCCTTCATGCTCCAGCTGCACACTGTTTCAGTAACACCCAGATAAGACGACAAAGATGCAATAAAGAGTGCTTCTACTCCTAAGAAGCTTAAATAATCACCTTTTCTTCCCACTCTGTGTCATCCTGAGTACCACCAAGTGTATGAGACATCAGCAGACACAGGAAGCGCCAGCAGCAAAACTAAGAACCAACTTTTTCAGACATTCCTTCACTCAAAGCCTGCATGCTCACCACCATTAGGACAGCTTCATTTTCTTAATTTCTTTTAATAAACACAGCAGGTAGGGCAAGCTTATAAAGGAAGTTAACAGAGAGCAGATCAAGAAACTCCACCACGTGCTCCCCTGTGGCACTCGTTTGGCGTCACATAGCACTAAGTACGAAGGGTGGAAACAGAATACGGGCACCAGAGCCTGCCCCGGATCGTGTAGGGCAACTCGCAGCTCCCAAGGGATGAGTGCAGGCCGCGGCAACTCGAGGCGGAATCGAGACAGAACGGAGTCCCGGCAGCGCCGCACAGACCGGGCCGGCTTCACCAGAGATCCACGCGGCTCCAGCATTCACCCCACCCTCCCGCCACCAGCTGCCCCCCGAGCACCGCCACTCACCAGTCCATCGATCTGCACTTGTTTGACGGCCGAGTCTCCCGTGGCGGCCGCCTTGCCTTTGCCCTTTGCGGCGCCAAAGCCACCGCCGGCCGCTCCGGAGCCTTCCTTGCGAGACGCCATCTTTCCTTCACGCCGACCGGAAAGAGAAAAGCGAAACACCGGAAGTGAGCTCCAAAGGAGAGGCGGTGCGCCGGAAAAGGGCTCCGGGTGGAAACTCCAGGTGAGGGAGGGGAAGAAGCGCGCATGCGCGGGCCTGCCGCTGTTGTGCGAGGGGTGTGTAGCTTTGCCGACATCTCGCACCGCTCGGCCGGCCGTTGCTCAGCGGCTGGCAGTGGGGAGGGAGTTTGTGGTCAGCCGTAGTCTTACGTCTGGGTGCTTAGCAGGAAGATTTGAGGAGTGGGGGTCGATGGGGGGGGTTGATATCTAATAAACTCGTTTATTGCCGAGGTGGGAGCGTCCTTCTGCTGGAAATCTGGGAGAAAATGCATGTGAAAGCCTAGGACTTAACTTAAAAAAAGAAAGAAAGGGCAGACTGTGCAGTGAACACGAGTACCCGTCCTGAGCATAGACAGCAGCTCGGCGTGCTGAGCTGGGGTACAAAATCCTGACCCTAGATAGAAGTAAAACCCTGAAGTAGCAGAGACACGTCTTGGACTTGAGAGTTCCAGTGATGTACTAAAAGTCAATTGCTGCTTCTCATTTTATGCTTTTTTTTTTTTTTTTTTTAAGTACGCCAAACCCTGCCCCCGTGTTCTGAAAAATGAAGTTGGCTGTGAAAGGTAGATGGACCAAGCATCAAAACCTCTCCAGATCCTGTGCCAAATGCGTGATCTCATAGGAATTCACCGTGAAGTTTTTCAATTGTGTGGTTGATGCTAATTTCTAAGTGGGGCAGGGAAACTTATTTTGCAATGCCAATGCCGAGGTGTATCTGCATTTTCCAGCAGACATACGCCCAGCGTTCGTTCCAACAAAATGACCTTAGCATCACATAGAATGATTCTTACCAGCTGCCTGCATGAGGGCTGGAACAAATTTAAGCAAAGAATCTCGTACTACATAACACCCATCAGGGAAATCATATTCTAAATGCCATTGGTATCACTGACTGGATCTGCATGGACTGAGATGAGAAATCTGGGTGCCCAACTTAGCCTTGAACTCCTAACAATAAATGTATAAAGTTGGATGAGATGAGGCCCACTTCAGATTTCCCACTGACGAAAAGCTGTTAAATGGAGATTGAGAGTCCCATTTAAAATTTGCAGCATCAGTGAGGTCAAATGTGCTCCAAAGAAACTGAAGTGTGCATGTGCAGCAGGATTAAGGGCACCGCTCTGAAAAACTGGTCAGAGGCTGATGCAACAGCAACCCCAAATTACACAGTAGTATCCTGTGGCCAATGAGCTCAACCATCATGTAGGTGTTGCACATTTGAGTCCTACCTTTCACAGACTCCCGTGACTGCTGACTCCCATTAGTATTGTCTTTTGAAGTTTTTCTAGAGAACAAAGTTGCTTGACTGAATATAAATGCTTCACAGTACTGTTACATACACTTGCATAACCAGATTTAATTTACACATATGATCAAATAGATTTTGATTAAAGAAAATTAAGATTAGAATGCAATATTATGGTAATATCATGGTTTTCAGTGCCAGCCTACAGACTCCTGGAAATCTATGGGCTACTTCAAAGGTATTGGCAAAGCATATTTAAAAATAAAAAACATGCCTTCTGTCAGTAAATGCACTGTGATTTACTACTGGCAAATTCGTAGAGACCTGAAAACTGAGAAGGAATGAAAACGACTTGAATAATGCAAATGTGATTCATTATGCCTGCCTATATTGAACAAAAACTCCATTTAATTAAAAAAAAAAAAAAAAAAGTAGCTGCTGCGCAGATCATCAATACGTTCAAAGAGGATGCTGTGGGCACCCAAAATAGCCCTATTCTAGGGACTGGCACAGAGCTCACATTTAGCACCAGAACAGCCAGAACAACTCAGTCAATTTGGTTAATTACGATTAACGTGAAAAATGAAAGAAAAATATCAACTTCCTTCTATTTAGAACTCTTCAGATCATGAGAGGTTAAAGGCCACAAGAAATTCACCACTGAAAATACTGAGTTATTGAAAAAGAGACATAAAAAGGAAGTCAAGCTGAAAAAAGAATTAGTAACATTGCCCAAGCTACTCAGGAAAACCACAGAACAGAAGACTTCCATCACAAAATAGTTTAGAAAGCTCAAGTAGTGCACAAACTCCATTAGTCATTTTTAAATTATACTCTTAAGTCAAAAGGCAGATGGAACCAAACAAAGCCCTTTTATTCTCCAGTCCCACTTAAGTAAAAAGCTTGATATAATTCAGATGTGTCATTTGCCTCCACAGCTTTGCTGCACCATATCAGTGCTATGAGCAGAACGAGTGCTGCTAAATGTAAATAATCTGATTAAGGCTTCAAAGATGTAATCCCTTCCAAATTGTCAAACTGACTTTACCTTAAGGGCTAAACCAACTTGAATTACTTTTGTGCATGCTGCAGGCTAAGACCATTCACATGAATAGTTCCAGAGATCAGCTAACCTGCAATGACTTGTTACCACTTGGTTAATGAGTTGTGTCTGAATTCTGTGTTTTTTCTCCCTACCCTCTGAGCAATTTCAGGTATTTCTAAGTATAATGAATACCTTCATTTCATTATCACAAAGTGCGCAGGAATACAAAAGAATCACTTAGGATACACGTATAGCAGTCTGTACTTGCATTGAGACTCAACAGCACCCCAAATGCAAAGTTGCATTAATAGCTATAATCACCTAAAATAACATTTGTTATCTGCACACAGAAACCATTTGCATTAAAATAATCTCCTTAACTTGGTGGCAACAGATTCTCCTAACGCCCAGTTAAAGTGATCTTTTAATACCTTGCACCCTTACAGAAGTCTCAAGTTCAGAAAGGCTGTTTTCTGGAAGAGATGAGGTATTCAGGCTTAAATTTCCAAACGCCACAGCATACAGACATCTGGCACATGGGAGTATATTGCTGCCCTGTTTCAGTGTGCCATTACATGTAATACACTCACTCTGCCTTAGAAGGTGAGTATATCACATAGAAGCGAAGTAACCATCTAACGTCTTTCCTTTGTAAGGTAAGGCTTACACTTGGGAGCACTGCAGTGAACACAAGACTGTACTTAGTCCCTACATTCAAGTGCAAAGCTCGTTCCACAATTTCTGCACCTGCTAAATAGTATGGTGTCCTTCCTCCTTTTGAAATTCCTTTCTTATTCTCTTGTCTCAATACTAGCCTCACAGTCACACACCATCTCATATCCCTTAAAGGAGAGTGACAATCCAAGGAATCCCCTCATGCCTGCACTGACCCTGGCCAAGCATCCACCCATCTTCTCATTCACTGCCTTCTTCTGTGGCATGGGGAGAAACCAAAGAGGCAGGGAAACTGTATGTTCAGAAGCACTGAGTGCTATGTTCAGGCAATTTCACACACCTCCTCCAGCTCCAGGAAGCACAGTCGTGTGTAAATCCTGTGTAATTCTGGATTTTCTGCCATTTGTGTTTTGGTGACATCCGCATTTCAGTTCTAAGGGAAATGCAGCATCCTCTGGCTGATAAATAAGGCAGCACTCTTCAGCCCCTCTTTGTTACTAAATATTTAACAAACATGCACTCCCAAAACACTCACAACATGTTTAGAGAGGAGAGGCTGTTTAGTTTCTGTGCTGGGTGTCAGATGGAATATTTCTACAGGTCAAGCACATCTCCTTGCTCATGCAAGCTATTTATACATACTGCCCTACATTATACCATCTTGTTAATACAGAAGAAACACCGACCTACATATTCATCAAGTGAAGCAAGTAGAATAATACTCCATCCCCTTTTGTCTTCTTTCCCCAGCCATCTGTGCCTGCACAGGGTTGTTCAGCAGAATTATGTGACCCTCAGTGACCCTCAGTGGTCATTCGAGGTGTGTTCCCCTTACTCATTTTGCCTTTATTTGATCATGAGTCATCTAAGGACACTGTTGTCTCCCTTTTGGTGTCTCAGTTCTAAGACCAAAGAGGAGGAATAATCTGGGCCAGACAAATTTCTGCTAACATGCTACATTCTTCAGGGAACACTGGCAACGATCCAAGCATCAGCTATTGAAATAAACTTGAAATAGGCAGTGATTAACCTAAGAATACATGTGTTCATTCATATACTTGGTATCATCTTCAGACATAAATCACTTCACCAGATGCAAGTCACTGAGGTCAGTCCTCTGGATACATATGTATGCGTGTCATCTTCTGATGAGTCAAATATTCAGACAGTGCTTACTGTGAGTGATGTTAAATGTTTGTAAATGTTGTAACATGATTATATGACCACATGGGCATTTGGTGTCTAAAAACTTGTAAGTACTAGGATTTGTCGCGAGGCTAATTGGAATTTTAAAAGATGTTATTGGTGCCGATGCTGAAATGCATTGTGTAATTTTTTGTAATTTTCTTCTTGAGAATCAAAGTGAAGAAATGGTTTTATTGGATTTTTTTTATTGGAATAGGGAATAGAAAGTAATAAGGTTCAGCAGTGATAGAACAATGGTAAAGGTGGGGGCGGCAACCACATGGAAACCCCTGGAGACAAACATCAGATGCAATAAAGAAACTACGGGGCAGGATGTGAGCTTTGAAAATTCAATTTCTTTTCATGAAGCATGAAGGTTTCAGAGGTCGTACTTGCTTTTAGTCATGCTCTTAAACAGGTAACATTTTAGCACTTGCTCAAATAAATGTAAAAGCATTGCATTAAAATACAGGGCAGCTATCATGGGCATAATAAGCCCATGATAAAACTATGAGCACTTCTCTTTGGACTTTTCTTTCCACTGTTCAACTTTTTCTCTGATTTTTTTTTTTTTTTAATATCTATTTTCCCATCATTTGTAAAGCAAAGAAAATAGTTATCTGCAATAATTTATTGGAAGTTGCTAAGCACAACTAAACTCTTACTGTAGCATCATGTTAGAAAATTGGACAAGTATGGGGAATATATATCATTTAATTCCATGGTTTAAAGGTTCTACTTTTCTGTTCCCAATTAACTGACTTCTAATTACATCAACTAAAGGCTGCGAATATATTTTTAGTATCTCGTGCAACAGAATTCTCTCACGCAAATCAGAATTTGGGCCATAAAATTAATTTCTTATCTGAGAGAAGAAATGAAAGAACCGCGTGATTTCACTTTTGATGTCAATTTGTTTAGCCCCATCTTTGTAATCAACTGGTGCACCTTCTGATCCTCAATATTGCACAAGGTGTCACACACAGAACAACCTTCTCTACGGAGAACAAGACATAAAGAAACAAATGGAAACAAACGGGTTTACTTTCTATCAAAAAGAAAACTAAGAGGGGGAGAGGGATGCTCTGCTCAAAATGAGAATGGACAGCTTCATGTGCACAAGAGACGAGCTTTAAAGCAGCACTTCCTTCTTTCCCTCCACCTACCTATTATATCAAGTATCATAGAATTAGTGTTACATTCCAGTTCTGTGTACCAGAGACTTCCTATTTTTCTGGCACTTTTCTATCACACTTTAGCTCAGTCTCATCTACTGCTCTGCACGTGCAGGGGAACCGCTGTTGCAATGTCACGCATAGAGCAGAATGGTAACTAACGAGTGCACATCCTGATTAACAGTGCAGGGAGGAAAGGCTGCTCTCAAAGGATGCCCTTGTGTGTACTTATAGCAGCATGAAAACATTAGTTTAACATGTAGATCTTAATGAGCTTCATCAGCCAAAAATGCTGCAAAACTGAACTGATGTGTATCACTGTATCTATTCAGAAAGATGAAAGGTTTTGTGAACTGAGGTATGATTTTATTTAGCAATCCTAGAAATCTAGGAGTCAAAAAAAAAAAAAAAAAAAAAAGTAAAAAGACTGGTATAATATTTGAGAAGCTGTGGAGAATCTCACTAACGATTTCCTGCACTATAACTTCTTACAGCACTAGGAAGAAAACTAAAGTTTCCTGTGACATCTTTGTTCTCCATAGCATTCTCCATATATTTGCTACTATAAGCAGTCACTTAAAAGCCTATATAGATGTCCATTGTCTTCGTTTTCTTACCCATGAAAGCCACAAGAATGCAGTGACAGCAAATATCCTAACATCTGCATTAAACGTGCACTATTTATGATACGCAGTTTACATGGCAGTTCATGCAGGATGTCCTGTGATGGGTAGTTAGGATATTTAAGCCAGAAATAATTTCCAGTTAAGTACAGTAACAGTACTTCAGTAAGGTTCTGAAAGCTTTATCACATATACAATTCTCATCTGGTGAGTTCATACCAATCTGCAAAGAAAAGCCAGTATCGCCACTGCCATGTTTATTAGAAATCCAGATGTTGCATTCCCAGGAGATAATAGAAAAATAAGTACTGTAAAAGATGAATGTATGTGATGAAGGTTAAAATTCAAAACCTCAAAACTAGCCCCAAGGTGATGAAAGGAGCAGCCAGCAATGAATAATAAACATTCTGACAAATACAATTTAGCATATTAAATGCTGCTGAAACTTCTGTGGCCTTCATATACATCAGAAAAAAATCTAAAATATACTTAGGAAAGTATTTTCAGATATACTCCAACATTGCTTTATTGTTGTATGCTTCTTTATCGTAATTTTTCCTTTTTGTAAATCAGCTCATTTTTTGTATCTAAGTATGTCTGGTGCTAAGACTTACTGCAGATAACCACAGAGCACAGCACAACATTTGCCTGGGGGCAACACATTCAGATTAAAAAGGTCTGACACGGGACAAGTCTGGGAGAATCGGGAGTTGAGATCTTTTCCTTGCCAAGCTACACTCATTTGCCAAGTGCCAGCTATTAAAGCAAATCTTTGTTATTAGGCCCACATCAAAGCTCTTTTGATAAAGAGCAGCTAAAGAACAGCTATAGCTTCAAGTAATCCACATGTCATAGCAATTTCATGTTACTTCAGTCTACTCTTGCCTTACCTCATATCTCAAAACAAGAGTTGAACTCTTTCATGCCAAGAGACAGCCTTCTCTGAAAAGGGCTAACGCTCTCTTGGTGCAAGTAATTTTGTGCGCAAGTGATGAAGCTCAATTTCCTATGATTCATCATTGCTTAGGTTTGGGAAGGTCAGTATCAAGCCCTGCTCACACTCTGGATATACAGATCTACAGTGTGATGGCTTATTTTCATAAAGGCTAGATATTTGTATATAGTTATTTCCATAAATACTTACCTGCAGCGTATAAACATTATTGCAAAAGTAATAGGAACTGCTGTGGGTTGGTTTTTGTTGGTTTTTTTTTCAGATTAAAACTGTACTGTAGGGCAGTATTCTTTCTGGGACCTGTCTTTCAGACAAAGGAGTGCCACACTTCAAATTCTGTTTCATGTCTTTCAAAAACAGTTCCTGTCTTCAGCACCTCCTGTTCTCTTCTTCATCTTCACTTCCACGATGATGCTTCTTCTGGTAGGAAGTCTACTGTTACTGCAAGTGGCCTGTTAGATCTTCAAAAAAACACTCAATTTAAAATAAAATAAAATAAAATGAACACTTCAGTCTTGAAGCGATGCACTGATAACCAATGAAACTACTTTTAAACTACAAACATAACAGCAAGTAATTTGAAAACGGATCTTCCTCTAAGCTTTATGGCAAATTTTCTTGTGCTATAGACAAGTCTTGGTAAAGTATGTGAAATATGAGAGCATTTGATTCAGTAAGTAATGTAGTTAAGGACGACTCAGTGGAAAAGAAATAACAAATAACAAGGGAAGCTGCATGTTAAACACACACAGATGCAGAGAAATTACCAGTTGAGTAGGTGGTAAGAAACACAAGAGTGAAGAACAGAACTCTTCAGCTACAAACTGATGGGCCTTTAGAGGGACTGCTCAGAGCCGCATTACAGAGTGCCAGCCTAAATTTTGACATTGATATGGATCGGAGTGGATATAGGAGCAAGCAGGTGCTGCACATAAAAGATGTGTGCCTCAGCTAGAGTTCAGAAGGCCAGAAGATACAGCCAACAAACAGAGAGACAGGGACACATGAATGTGTTAGAGAGCAATGGGTGTGTTTGTTTTCCTACATTTATTAAATGTTGTATATATATGTGTGTAATCCAGGAGCAAGGTTGAAGTTGAACTAGGCAATGAGAAGGCAGAGACCTCGGACCTGCACAGGTTAGGGAACCTGAGGTCCACACATGATTATCAGATGGACTGGAAGGCCATGCCATTTTTGGGGGGATCCCTGAACATGAGTGTGAACTGTGAATTTTGGTAGTGATCGGCTAGAAAGGGGATACAGAACTTTGCTGTACTTAAATTACATACGATTTCTGGTAGTGTTATATGCATGGCTGCCTGTGCCAGCACACATGGATGTCCGATGGATGAACACTTCAGCAGCCAAGAAGGAACAGTCTCTAGCTGTCAGAGACCACTGGATTCAGCAGCATAAAGTTTCTTGTTAAAATATCCATTCTACACGTTTCAAGGACTTAACAAAATAACGGAGTTTGAAAGGAAAATGACAGATTTTATTACACACCAGATACTATCAAAATATCAAACAAGATGTTGAAGAAAAAAATGTACTAAATTGATGTTCTTACAGATACTATTTTTAACATTTAAAATACATTAAAATTATATCCTATAGGAATTACTCAGAAGAGAAATACAATTTACTGAATGGTATTGCAAGTAGTCTATCATAAGATGAGAGGTGATGGCCTTGCATAGCGCCAGAGGAGGTTCAGGTTGGATATTAGAAAAACATGCCTAGATAGAGTGGTGAGGCATTGTCACAGGCTGCCCACAGAGGTGGTGGAATCACCACCCTTGGAGGTGTTCAGAAAAGGTGAAGATGTGGCACAGCGGAACATGGCTTAGTGGGCACGATGGGGATGGGTTGACCGTCAAATCAGATGATCCTAGAGTCTTTTTCTGCCTTAATGATTCTGTGATTCAGTTACACCATTCATGCTGTTTTCTGCAAAATGAAGACGTCAGTTTCTCCCGTTTGTCTTCTGAACACATTTCACCATACCAATTGCATTACAACTTGTCTGTGATCATGCTATTTACCAGTTGAGTAGGGGGGGAAATACCTCATTACGGTGGTATTTAACACCCAACTTTGGATTACATCTTACTTTGCATTTAGTTGAAAGTGATGACTAGTTCAAACTCATTTACTTGCTTTTCTTTTTATCTCCATTTTGAAATAGCAGCTGTTATCATTGCAGATTCGGCATTCTAGCTGATACCTCTGGTGTGCAATGTTCTGGTAAAGTGTTCTTAATAAGGAATAACTGCCTGTCTTTGGCAGTTAACTTGGTTTAAAAAAAAAAAAAAAAAGCTTCAAAAAAGTAAATAAACCCTAATCAAAATAAGGTTTTGCTCTGGAGTCTTATTGAGTGTATCTGATTTTTTTTTAAATTATGAGACCATGTAATTAGAGGAATTGGGATACCAAGCCAGTGTGAGAATAGGTTAGCAACATGAATCAAACTTAATAAAGAACAACAAATTCAGCATATAATTTAGCCCTTAGCATAAGGCATGCGCCCATGTATGCCCAAAGTACTCATGAACACATGCAACTGCTCCCTGAATGCTGCTGGAAAGGGCATAATGACAGCAGAATACTGCCAGCAGCACAGCCATAATGCATATCTTACTCTCAATCACCTGCTCTTCACACTTTTCATCCTGTAAACACTTCTCCCATTTAAGCTTTTGAATTCAAGAAGAGTAATTAGTTGCATTATTTTTCAGTTTCTTTTAACACTAAGGAACTCTTCTTTGTGGAAGCAGATGCTCCCTATGCCCACTGCTAACAACAAAACCCACCAGATTGCAGGTGGGTACTGAAAAGGGTAACAACCTCAAGTTGTGCCGGGGGAGGTTCAGCTTCGGTACTAGAAACAAGTTATTCACAGAAATAGTGGGACAGGCTGCCCAGGGAGGTGGTGGAGTCACCGTCCATGGAAATATTTAAGAACTGTGTAGATGTGGCACTGAGGGACATAACTTCGTGGGTATGGTGGGGATAGGTAGAGAGTTGGACTAGATGATGGTAGAGGTCTTTTCCAATCTTAGTGATGTTATGATTCTATAAATAACCTCAGAGCAGACTGATTACACAGAGCTAACACATTTTCTTTGCAGTTCAGTTGTTCCTGGCATACCTGCACAGGGCCAGATGTCTCTATTTATCATTAAGTTCTTTACTATGAGAGGGGTGAGGTGCTGGAACAGGCTGCCCAGAGAGGCTGTGGATGCCCTGTCCCTGGAGGTGCTCAAGGCCAGATTGGATGGGGCCCTGGGCAGCCTGGTCTGGTATTAAATGGGGAGGTTGGTGGCCCTCCATGTTGCAGGGGTTGGAGCTTCATGATCCTTGAGGTCCCTTCCAACCCTGGCCATTCTGTGATTGTGTGATCCATGCTGTGTGATCATTTTTATGGTGCTGAGACACTCCATCCCTTTTGCCTGCCCAAAATACAGGAATGAAGTTCATTTTTCTCACTGCCACTCACTGCCTTCTCAGTCTGCGCAATGTCTGAATTATTGATGCTTCTGCACACTACAGTGAAATTAAGTTCTCTATTTGCCACGAAGAAAAGAAAAAATCATTTCAAACATGGATACAGCTACTGCAGCCAAACACTGTCAGTGGGCACTGAATTATTCTGCGTGAGAAAAGTACAGCAATGCATGATTGGGCCACACTAATGGAGTCTGTGGGGCTGCAAATGAAAGAGGTAAGGGGAAACGAAAAAAGGAAAAAAAAAAAAAGAGAGAGAGAGAAAGAGAAAAGAAAAAGAAAAAAGAAGGAAAAAATATTTATTAAAAAAAAAAAAAGGAAGAAAAAAAAAAAAAAGAGAGAGAAAACGGAAAAAAAGAGAAAAAAAAAAAACGTTCCTCAGAGCCCCGTCAGCTCAGGGCGGGAGCGCGGCACGCCCCGCCCCTCCGCACGGCTTCCGGCGGCGCCGCCATGAAGATCACGCGGCAGAAGCACGCCAAGAAGAACATGGGCTTCTACAAGCACAACTTCCAGTTCCGCGAGCCCTTCCAGGTGCTGGTGGACGGCACGTTCTGCCACGCCGCGCTCCGCAACAAGATCCAGATCCGCGAGCAGCTGCCCGGGTATCTGGGCGGCGCCACGCAGCTCTGCACCACCCGGTACTGCGCGTCCGGGCGCCGCACTGCGCGTGCGTTGCGCGCCTGGCGCTGCTCGGCACCTCCTCGTGGGGTGGTGCCGTCTGGGTGGAGGGCAGGTGGGGTGGCGGGGGGCGGTGGCTGTGGGATGGGGTGGGATGGGGTGTTCAGCCATCGGGCTGCGGTGAGCTTCCATCAGGAAGCGAGCTTCCTTCATAACTAGCTGCTTTTCTGGCGGTGGCATGTGTGTGTTGTGCTGTTCCATCAAGTGATGGAGGCCTGAAGCTGCCCATCCTGGAGGCAAGTACTGAAAGTCAGGAAGATTTATGCAGTCATATAAAAATTAAGCACTGTTCCACTACAGAACTGACCCGTGCTTCTAAGCAGAAGAAGCTGTCAAGTCATACCCTTAGCTTTAGATGGTTTGGGAGTTACTGTATTCCAGTCATGTTTAAATGTCAATTTTTTCCCCTTCTGTAATCAATATCAGTGGATCTTTTTTACCCGTTTGGACTTAGGGAGGCTGAACAGGCTCATTTTTCTGCTGTCAGCACACTGAGTTGGTGAGGAATCACCTTTGTGGCATGGCCAGGGCTTTTCCGAGGAAATAACCTTGCCTCTGGTCAGAAGAAAAAGAACAAAATAAAAAGAACAGGCTCAAGTCTCCATAAAGGCTCTCCCCAAAGGGTAGACTTTATTATCTAGAAAGAAAAATAGTTTTGTTTAACACCTTACAGTTACTTCTCAGGTGATAATAAAGTAAGTAAAAGATCCAGAGTATTTTGTCACACACAATTGTGATGAATTACTGCAGTACAGTATCCTTGAAGCTGTGTTTCAAGAATCACAGAATCGCTCAAGTTGGAAAAGACCTTAAAAGTCATTGAGTGCAACCATGACCTAACCATACTACCCTAACTCTAGCAAGCCTCTGCTGAATCATGTCCCTGAGCACCACATCCAAATGCATTTTAAACACATCCTGGGACGTTGATGCAACCACGTCCCTGAGAGCCTATTCCAGTGCTTAACAACCCTTTCTGTAAAGAAGTTTTTCCTGATATCCAGCCTAAACCTCCCCTGCTGCAACTTGAGGCCATTTATAGAATCCTAAAATTGCTCAGGTTGGAAAAGGCCGTAAAGATCAGGCCATACATTCCTACTGCATTCCACATGTAGTAGGTGTTCCATCACCTGTTCTCTCCTGATTTTCACCCAGTTATGATCTGAGATAGCTTCACTGTGCACTGCTACACCGTCCTGTGCCCATGTCAGCTGTGCTAAGAGGAGGACTTCAGCTTTGTGTTTACTTGTCTAATTGGAAGGTTGTAGAGACTTAAAATCTGAGATTTTTAATCATTTGGAGAATCTCCTTTTGCTTGAGTCATTTGGCTTCTAACATAAGCCTAAAGCAAGGTGATGGATACTAATGCAGAGTTTATCAATTTATGCAAATACAAGTAATTTTATTTGTTAAGTAGCAGTTCATGTGCATAAAAGTAAGGACTTAGCCTTGCCATTGATACAAAATGTTTTAAAATCTATTTAATGTAACTTATTATTGTTACTGGTTAATCTTGTTTGGAGCCAAGGAAGCGTCGCTGAAGCATTCAGGTTGGTTACTCCGTTCAGCTTGCTGGGTGCCATTGATAGCTCACAGAGCCTGAACAAGTGGCATTGCTCATTCCCCATTAACTCACACGTGATAATTCAGACTGTCAACCATTTGCTATTGTAGAAAAAATGTGGTTATCTCATTGTTCAGAAATCGCTGTTACTTTGGGGTTTTAGGTGCATTCTGAAAGAACTGGAATCATTGGGAAAAGCGCTGTATGGGGCAAAACTAATTGCCCAGAGTTTTCAAGTTCGAAGCTGTTCTCACCACAAGGATCCTGTGAGCGGCTCAGCCTGTTTACTTTCCATGGTTGAGGAAGGCAACCCTCATCACTTCTTTGTGGCTACTCAGGTAAAAATGCTCATGGGAGATGCAACTCCATTTCAGTTGGTGTGATCCTTTGATACGTAAGGGCAGTGAAATTTTGGGTTATGAGATTTGTGTATAGTTTGTGGAAATTAGTGTTGTAAAGCCTTCCTCGCTCTAAAATGTAATTGCTAGTTATAAAACAGGAATCTTATGAATTATTTGAACAACCTGTTTGTTTTACCAAAGAGGCACATTGCTTAGTATAGCAGAAAATGGAGAAAATATACCAACTACCTAGTAAAATGTTAGAAAAAAAGAAGTAATGAATGTCAGTTTGCAGATTGCTCCCGTGTGCATCTCCTGTCCCATACTGCTCTGCAGGGTAGTCTGATAAGTGAATTTAGAGTATTAAAGCACCATAGAAGTGCAGTTTAAAATGATTTTATTATTATTTTTTTAATATCTAAGGAATGTAGAACTTGCACACATAAGATAAGCAAGGTTCTTTTTTCCTTAGGTCTATTCCTGGGACTGTAGGTGTAACATATACAATATGTTTGGTTGCCTACAGTAGAATTATTATACTTACGTATGATACAAGGAGTTTTAAATATCTTGTTATGGAGTAAAATAAAATGTCACTTCTCAAAAAAATCCATGTAGGCTTACACAAGCATGGAAAAAAGGAAACAACAAATTTTCCAACGAAGTACAGCTAATCAGAGGGAGAAAAAATTAAATGTAAATTGCTCTGAAAGACTCTGCCAGGTATATCTACTAGATTAAGTTTCTTATCTTTTTCATAATGTAATTTATCTTTATAGTTTTGTATTAAAAGTAGGTGTATTTGAATTGCAAATGCTGTTTAATCTCAAAATATTGACTGAAGTATTTAATTTTACAGGACCAGGATTTAGCAAACAAGGTGAAAAAGAAGGCTGGCATTCCTCTCCTCTTTATTATTCAGAACACTATGGTGCTAGACAAACCTTCTCCTAAGTCTTTGGCATTTGTTCAAACATTGCAGACCAGTCAGCTTGTTCCAGAGCACCAGAAACAAAGCATCGTACAACTTAAAGAAAAAGAAGGACTAGCAAAGCAAGAAGGTGAAAAGAGAAGAAAACGTAAAAGGGCAGGTGGCCCCAATCCTCTCAGCTGTCTGAAGAAGAAGAAGAAGACACAGGAGAGCCAGAAACCTACTGAAAAGAAGAAAAGAAGAAGAAAGCGAATTAGGGTTAAAGCAGAAGCTGTGCTGTCAGTGCAGAAGAATGAGAAAGAATAAACCCATCTTTGTGAACAATGCAGGACATTGGTTGATCTCTGCAAAGAGTGATATTAATTTGCAATAACTGAAATTAAGCTGTTTATATTAAAACTTGTTTTTATGAGGTGGTACTGCTTGTTATTGCATTTTCAACATTCACAGGTTATTGTCTTAGTAATTTATTCTGTTGTTTAGAAATTGGGTATGCAACAAAATATTCAGGAGCCCTCAAGTCCCATTATTCTCTCCAGCATCTTGATTCCTGCCAGAGTGGTCATTAACAATTTTTAGACATGTTTCTTGGGCCTTGTATGGGTTTTTGGTGTGCTGTTTACTTGTATTGTTTGCAGGGCTGTTTTTTACAAAAGTTAACTCTTGCAGAATGACTGGGTGACCTCAGCTAGTCACTGCCAGCCTAACTTACAAACTTTATAAACTCCATAGGAACTGATATGTCTGTTCATAATGTTTACTATGGAGATCTTGTAGGGCATGTGATTTCACTGATATGCCTGACCTATTATAGTCTCATCATTAGTTCTATTTCATTCTCCCGTTTAAAATCAGAAGAATACAAATTAAAAATGCTGAACTGATGCTCCAGCTTACACTTAATGCCATCACAGCTTAGCACTGCTGTGGAGGAGTCCTGAGAGATAGCCTGCTGACTGATGAGGAGGCTCATGTACTGCTGCACAGATTCTTAAATATGTGAAGTACTTATACAACTATGTAGTTGTAAGATATGCTTCTTTCTGTTCCCTTTTCAAATTGCAGGGGCAGTTGTTTCATGGAGGTTAAGAAATCAGCCTGGGCAAGGGAGTTGCAGGTTTCTCTCAAGCCTATGCACGAGGGGTACACCACTATGCTCTGCTTACAGCACAGTGCCCTGGTGTTAAGGATGCACCAGATGTTTCATTTTTCCAAATGAGAGGCTGCGTGCACCTTGATAATCGGCTACAAACTGAAACAGCAAGGAAGGTTACTGTACTCAAGATGAAAGTTGCAATTAAAAATTAAAAACAGTCACATTCATTGTGGTGGTGTTCCTCCAGTGATCGCTAATAGTGAGTGCTGAAGAGAAGTCTACTAACTCATGCAGCGTATTTCCTTCATGTATCACCTTTTGCAGGTTGTCCCGTTCCTTCACTTGCTTGGGCACAATGTAGTTTGTTGCACATTTCCTCCTTTAGTGCTGCTTGTATTTCTTTCCCCTCCCAAACCTAGTTCCAGAAAGCATTGCTGTAAGTAAAGTTTGGAGCTGACATCAGAGATGGTTCAACTTCCAAATCCCATCCTGACTAAAAATAATTAAAAATAATAGCTTTACTGTAAATATTGTTTTAAAAAATAGGCAGAAAATGCACTACAATTTCTTACAATAGTCCCTTTCAGTGCAGTTGGACCACAAAACTTAAATACAAGACTATAAGCAGACAAAAAAAAATTAACATAATTACTGCAGAAATAATACTTTAACAGTCCTCTAATGACTCCTACTTAAAGAAGTTTAAAAAAACATTTGCCTGTGTTTCCTTAGTGTTTTGTTAACACAGACTGAGTCATGATGTTGCCGTTGGGAATGAAAAGGGAGTGAGGTCTTAGGAGAAAAGCTATAAAATTTGTCTGCAGCTCTCCACCGGCAAGGTAAATAACACCTCTCGGTTCTGGAGGATGGCTCCTGCCCAGGCAGAAAGCAGAGGTAATCACAACATCTTGAAATTTGATTTAAAAAAAAAAAAAAAATGTTTCCAAGTAAAACAGGTCCACCAGGCCCAAATTGAAAGGCTTATTTATATTCTTAACGCAGTAGTGCTCAAGCTAGCCAGTAGCACCCAGCCCTGCTGGCAGGGACCAGCCCATCTCGAGCACTCACAGTCTGAGCTGGTGCGGCTGCATGAGCTGCCCCAGGGGATGGCGCTGGCCCTAGCTGTGGTCTGATGGAGCTCACCTGGTCCAACTGCACACGGTGCTGGGGTCACTCTTAGCAATTTAGCGGTGTGGATCACTGGGAGCATCCCTAAGCGGAGTGTAAAACACCGCTGTGCTGATACCTGTTGGGCTGCTTCCATCTGTTGTAAGAGCTTGAGCTCCGCGTTCTGCCCCAAGCCGTGATGGCCAGGCCCAAGCCCTTGTTTATCAGTGTAATAAATGGTGGTCTGACCATATCTCTGGAATGAGTGTCCCCAGTGTGACTTTTCTAATAAAGGATCATTTTGCTGCAGTACGTTGGAGAGAATAGCTCTGTTTTCAAAGCCACAGAAAGCAAGAGGTAAATGAAAAGGAGCTTGAGAGAAAACTTCTTTGGGCTTATTGATTTGCTCTTTTCTCAAACAGGGTTACTGTATAACCTCCATCCTACGTAGTACCTCACTAAATCTTTTTTTTTTAGAGGGAGATAACCAGTGTTGCTGAGTACAGTGTATGCTGCATGTGCACAGTAATAGAAGAAGAAATAATGCTTCAGCCACAGTCTGCAGAGCATTATTACTGTATTTAGGACAGAGCCTCATCTACCAGCAGCAGAAGATATTTACCCAGACTGCCTGCCAATTCAATTGGCTGGATTTATACGCTGGTGTGATCTGGTATTGTACAATAAATCACTCCCTAAGCATGTTAACAACACTAAACAGATGAGTTAATTAGAAGCTTCTGGAACCTGGGACGTTTATGAATCATTAAAGTAAATATGAATATAGTATGACTCGAAAAATAAATGCGTGCTGATGCTGAAAGGAAAATGGGATGTCCAGAGTAGTCCTGCTCATTTGTTTTCAGCTGCAGTGATAAGGCATGAATGACTTCTCCATCAGCCTCTGCATGTTGCTGTAGTTTGCTGAACACGTTCTGTCAGACACAAGATGAAGAATGTCAGAGCAGCACCATTATTTATACTCCCTGCATCTTTCATACAGAAGTTTCCCAACAAGCTGCAGCATATTTCATACCTCCGCGTGGGTGTAATATCTCACACAGGGAGCAGCCAGAGGTACGGGGAAGGAACAAACAAGAGCCCCTGCAGGTGTTATCATTTACAATTTCAGAAAGATTGCAGTGCGTGGAGAGAAGATGACAGAAAGTGAGGTTTTTGCACCCAGAATGCCAGGAGTGGCAGAGAGATGATGCCTGATGGTGAGGGGTGGACTAACTGGGGTGGAGGGGTGATGCATTTCTGGTAATTATTATGTCTGTACGCTCTGAGTCCCAAATCTGTCTTGGAGAACTCAGCTGCCGGCCCAGGGAGTCTGTCATTTTGCAGAAGTTGCTTCAGCTTGTTAAGGAGGAGACAGGCTGGGCTCTCCAGGGGCTGCACTGCCGGATTTCTTCCTGAGCTGAGAGGGGGAGCGTGCAGCTGTGCTCCGAGTGTGGCAAAGGGAAACAACCAGGCAGCTAACAAGGGCCAGGCTAACAACCCAGAGCCAGGAGACGGGAGAAGAGACAGCAGATTAGTCACTGGGGTTTAAAAGAAACCGAGGAAGAGGAAAATTTACATGAGGGTTTCTGGGTACGAAGTTGTGGAAAGGATTGGTCACTAGTGAAAGATGAATTACAAATGGCTTAGCTGTCATTGTGAGTAGGGAACAGAGTAATAAACCAGAAACAAATTCTGAATTCTTTTGAATTCCCTTAGGAAAATGCCATTGCCCTTTCTGACTCGGCTTCTGCACCTTTAAAACAGTGAGCTGGGCTGACTAGCAGTTCCACAGGTCCTGCATCGATGCAGTTCCCACAGAACATACATCTTCCCATGCCAAACATGCCTGGCCTTTATGGTTTTTCAGTTACTCTCTGCAGCACTGGCAGGTTTGCAGCCAAATCCTTCTGCAGAGGCAGCCTGAGGCTTCCTGTGGCTCACTGCCCAGCAGGCAGATCCTGTGGCCAGAAGGAACCTTAGCTGTGCCACCACTTCTCCCAGGGGTACTGGCAGTGGGAGTCTGGGATTCACTGAGGCTCTTCTGGCTCTGGAAATCATGACCAAAAATGTGGTATGCGTTTTTAACTCTTATCTTCCAGGAACTCTGTGGGGGATTTTGAAGTTTTTTGTTGCAGTCTTGTCTTCTGGTTGATCCACAATGATCTTTTTGCCATGTTCATGCCATGGAGACCAAAGATGCTAATGGTTTGACTCTTTGGGGTGGTTTCTCTTCCCGTCTTTCATGGAGAAATGTTTGGGAAGTATTTTATTTTGTGAATTGGCACCCATTTTGACTGGAACATTTTGCAGAAAAAAAAGACAAAACAGTTGTCTAGTTTTCCTGGTTCCCTCTTTCCCTCTTTAATTTCTCTGTCAGCTCCTGAGAATATAAGCATACCTGGTCCAAGTCAGTCCAAAAATCTGTTGAGCCCAGCATCACATCTCCAAGAGCAACCAAAAGCTGTTCCTCAGGGATGGGATGAAAATAGATAAAACAAAGTTGAGGTACTTCCCCAGATTATTTTTGGACTTCCTGACAATTTATTAACAAGTTCCTAACCCCAAAGACATATTTTATTGTACCACAATAGCTTTTGGTTTCACCAATTTGTCTAGTCTCTTCTTCAGACCATGTTAGCATTTAGCTGCTGTTATTTTCTGCAGTAAGGAGTTACACAGCTTCAACATGTTCTCTTAGAAGTACTTTCTCTTGTCTGTTCTGAAAGCCCATATAATGGATGAATCATTAGACAGTCATTCCTTACTCACCCTTCCCATGCCACTCGTGGTTGCGTAAAGCTCTGATTTTTCCTTTCTTTCATCTTTTTTTCCACTTTGAAGGATCTTCTTCAACCTGGTGTGAAACCTACAGCTCACAAGGGGAAAAAAGGCTGAGAAGAGGAGCTCTGCATTCAGCTCTTGGTTTGTCACATTCTCCTTGGATGCCTGAGCTCTGTGCCCATGGATGTCCTTTGCCTGTGGATGTGTCTTGGCTCCTTGCCTGTTCAGTGGTGGTATAAATATTTCCCTGAGATCCTGGGCTCTGGAGAGGTTGTCACCACTAGCACACACAAGTCAACTGACTACTGAACTAACACTATGGTATGAGACTAGTCTTCATTCAACAATTGATAGACTGCAGAATTTAGACAATTATCTGAATAGACTTATTCCTCCAACTCTTGTGACTGTACTTCTGTCCTACTTACAGACCTCATTTCTCAGTGTCCACACTGAGTTTTCAGAATGGGAGCTGCTTGTCTACTTGAGATATTCTTTATTAATTAGCATGCATGTAGAAGAATGCAATGAGGTTTCAGCTTCACTGGTAGAATACTTACAAAGCTGCAGTGTTTCCTTTTTATGGTGTGTAGAAAAAAAGACAGATCTCTTGCTGTCCTAAACAAGAACAATACAATTGATGTCAAGTTTAAGCCAGGGAGAAATTTGCCCAAGAAATTCAAAACCGGTGGCTAGGATACAAGCAGAGCTCAAACAGGCCTGCCAAGCTTTTGCACTGAAGAGAGTGAAAGTAAAATGGGGATATGGCATTTGTGCAAATCACCCCTTGGTGCTGAGCAGCAGTCTTGTTCCTGTCTGGCTTTTGGTGATACCAGAGATCTTGATTTCAAGTCTGTAGTTATCTCTTAATGCTAATGTGAAGTAGAACATTGTTATTACGTATGCTTGACCATATCAAAATGTCAGATAATTAGCTTCAGTAATGTAGGCTATCTGAGGGATGTTTAATTAATTAGATTTTTAATTGGTCTCTATGTTCAATAGGATAGAAGAAGGTAAGAAATGCGGCTGTGTAATTCATCTGAAAAAATGTTGTTTCCTCCCCTCACTCCTTTTTCAACTGTTGAGATTTCTTTTTGTCATTATTTATAACTTATTTAATTATCTGCTTTGGAATAATTTTTAGTGGATACTTGCCAGTTTACTAATATTCACTGCCCACTACCTGATGGTGTCAAAAACACACCATCTGTTTGCTTGTGCCTTCCAATAGTCTCTGAAGTAGCTAGCTGACTCAAGCTGCAGGTGGTAGGATTGCTCAAAATACATTATCACCAAACTTCTTAATAACAAAACTTTTCTTTCATGTATGCTTTTTAAAACTGTGTTTCTGACTTCGTTATGGCTTTCTCAGCTACTCTCCTACAGTACACAAACTTACCTCTACTGCAAACAGATGTGGCACCACTATACTGAGGAAGACTCGAGCCATAATTTTACATTTTCACATTTGTGCTTTTTTAATCACATTTTGTATTTGTTTTGTTTTGTTCTGTTTTCCCCTGTAAGGATTTCTCAGCCTTTTCACAGTCATTGGGCCAAAGCTGTGCATTCAATCTCAGATCACATTTCTCTTGACAACCTATTCATCCACCAAGCAGTAACCCACACCGGTTTGGTATTTTTGAGTGATATAAGTACTGCTCCTCCTCAGCTGGACTTCTACACCAACTTCTCTGCATCAAAGCCAGATCCTCGTGGCCTTTGCATCTTCATCCCCCCATGAGCTGGACAGAGCTGACACTTAGCAGATGGAGATTGTGAATTTGGGGAGTGCACTGTGTAGGTAGACTGGGCCCAGGAAAGGCCTAACCTAAAAAATTAGTTGATAACAATAACTAAGTTTAAAGAAGTTTATCTAGTTGATAAGTTTATTTTTAATAAATCTTGAGACAACGGAATTTCAGGAGGGTATCTGGGAACAGAACAAACAGATGAGAAATGTATAGCATACCTCTGAATACATGTACTGTTCAGCAGTCTCTTAGCTTTCTGATCATCCTCACCTGGCTGTCTGGCTGGTAAACCTGTGCAGGAGTGGGTTTGTGATCAGCACTTCTTTGGAGAATCATGAATCTCCCAGCCACCCCCAGCAAATAACCTGTTACCTCTTCTTGGATGAGCTCCCCGGTGGTGCTGGGCAACTAACTCACACTTGGTTCTTCCTGCTGCCAGGTTGGATTGACTGGGAGAGCGGATCTGAAAGCTGGTAATCTGCTCAGCCCTCTGCTCAGGCAGGAAAACCACAAACTCATTAGACACTGTTAAAATATGTTGAAATAGGAAAAATAAGTTAGTGTTTCTGGTAGGAGAGTGGATGTCTCTATAGGCTTTTACTTAGACTCCCTGAAATGTACAGTGCTATTTCTGCCACTGAAGATTAATTTCAGGGCCATTATCAAATGTAATCCTTGAGGAATTAATTGTGTTTCTATCTCATATCAAGGTCCTATTTATATAGCCAAGCAATCTGGAACAGATAAGCTCCTTCTTGGGAAACCTCTGCTGCTCAACAACATTTGACTTTGCCTCAGACAGGTTATGGCCCTTTGGGACCTGAGGAGCTCACTAAAACACCATTTGTAATGCAGTGTGACAAATCCCGGAGCCAGGGTGATAATCTCCGAGAACTCTGTGCAAACACTCCCTCTGTCTCAGCAAAAGTGATTAATGGGCTCTGCAGAATCAGCATATGGCCCTCTGTATTAATTACTGCAGAGGTCTGCTAAATGTAAACCCCAAAATCTTGTATGGAGCCTTGAATTTGCCTGTGCTAATGTGGTTAGCTGGACCAGGCTGATTTGTCCAAGGTGGGCATGTGGGCACTGAACTTCTACCCAAACGGGGGTTACAGCTCTACTCCTGAGGGGACTTTATGTCCCCAAACCAGAAGGAACAGGCAGGTGAGTGGATGGGAAAACGTAAGAAGAGTCTGGTTTTCAGCTGAGGACAGGGACACCATTCAGCTGGGGACCAGGAACTGAAGGGGATGTGATGCTCCAAAAGGGACCGTGGATTGCAATATTCCCTCTGTTTCTGCCATAACTGAAGTGATTTAATATGCATAGGGCCTCCATAAATCATTGCAGCTCGACTACAGTGAGTGAAACTGTGCCAATTTATCTCCAGGGAAGATCTAAGCCTAAATGTTTTACAGAGGAGGAAAGGAGATGAGGAGAGACATGTGCATTTATCTTGCTAGTATGTTCCCTGGGCCTCATCCAAGGGGAAAACGTCTAGGTCTTGTCTCAGGACCCTTAAATCCTGGCTGTGGGATATCGGTTAGAAGCCCCATGGAGAAGTCTTAATGAATTTATCATGGATTTATTTTTGATTCATTAAAATTATGTTGAATTCAGTACAACGCACCAGACTTTCTTCATATGTTTTACTTGCCCTGTAGAAGTCCATGGCAGGGGGATCATTACCTGCCTCAGGAGTTACGCAGTCATGGCAAAGCCCTGACTGGGCTGCCAGATAGGATGTATTTATGCTCTGCAGGCTTCACTCCCAGTCATCGCACAATAAAAATGATTTCAGCTGGAATAAATCATTTGGCCATTCCGACAGTTCTGCGTGGTCCAGTGACCACAAGAACTTTTCTGCACTAGGACAAGGATTATTGATGGATTACTGTTGATGGTGCTGCATCAGGTGTGGAGGCACCTGGATTAAGAGAGATTTGGCCCTCTCTCCCTTGTAATGCCATGTGCCTTTGAAGACAGACCAGAGAGCAGCATAATTCTCTAACCTATGTCATACACAAAGAAATAAAAGCAAAGATAACTTTCCCATCACAGAAAATAGTACTGCACCTTGAGTTTATTATAGTGCCCTTAAAAATTCCTAAGACCACGTTTAACTGTTGGTCACCATCTAGACTGAAACAATACTTCAAGTGTATAAGTGATAAGTGTAGAGAAGGATACCCTGTATCTATCTGGCTAATTTTCAGTTAGCTGCTTAATACTAGATATTTTTTAAGTATTGGAAAGTCCATAGAACAATTTTTCATGTAGTCATTGCACCCACTTATTAGGCATTAAACTTTCTGAGGGCACAGGTCTGAGTGAAAGTTAGCAACTGAAAAGTTTACAAATCAACCATAAAAAACAGTACTAAATGTCCTACGAGTCATCTGCCAATATCTTTAAGCATCAAAGCATCTTTTAAGTATTTGGTTCTCAGAACTTCACTGGTGAAGCCTGAACTGAATCTGCACAGATAAAAACTCACTGTTTTCCTTGCACTCTGAGAAGCAAGTACGTGAAGTGTTTGGAAAGTAGCATCGTGCTTAGCTTTAGAGTGTTCCTTCCCCTGAAATTGTGTGGATAAAGGCATTGCAGCCAGAAAGCTGCCTCCATACTGAAGAGTCTGCAGTCTCTCTTCTGAGAAATAGGAAAGCTTGAATTTAAAGGGACTTTAAATAAAATGAGCAATAACTCCTCTGGAGGAGCCGCCCAGGCAGACAGGTTGGGCATTGCCTGGCCTTCCGCTGGCGGGAACAAGTGCCTGGGGAGTGGGAGGAGCTGTGGTGCAGGCAGTGGGCTCCTGTCCGCATCACAGCCTCTGAACTCATGGAAGGAGTCTTGATTCTTTTCTGAGGAGTTTCTGTCAGTTGTGGTGTTCAGAGATAATAGTTAACCCGTGACTGCTAGCAGCAGCAGAGCACGAAGAGGAACAGTGGAGAACTCCCTAAACTCTCTAAACTCTTCCTTAAGATGAAACGGGATGGGATTACCGTTTCTCCTTGGCATGGGCCACAAACCAAGATAACTCTTCACTGGATAAAAGATTTCATGCGCTGATTAGTCCAATCAGCTGTAGGAAGCTGCTCTTCCTTGAATTTTGTCTCTTGCTTTCAATAGGGTTTGAAACAGGGCTAGCTCAAGGCAGTTCCCTGCATTGCCAACCCTGTATTACTATCTGGCTACCTGCTGCATTAATTTAGTGATATCATGCTTTGAACCCATTGGTTTATTGATTTAGCCCTAATTGGAACCCTGATGTAATCACTGTGTCGTTCCACTCTTAATTAACTTGGCAAAATTGTAGTGGGCTAAACCTCACTGCCTTGTGACTAAACTCTCTTGCTTATTCTTTTTGAGAAAACCCACTTAAATAAAATCCACCACTACAGTTTATTCTGTCAGACTACACCATGGGCCAGAAGCCCAAGGGTAGGTGTAATTTAAAACAAGGTATTTCCAGACCTCTTGGTTCTTCTCTTAGATTAGTATGAATTCCTCGCATAACACTTGGAGAGCAAACATGGCACAGAAGTGAGCACAGAAAACAAAGAAGAACGAGAAGGATTGTTTTCTCATGCTACTTATTTTTCCAGAAACACACTGTTAAAAGATGTAATTATTTCTAACTTCAACGCTTACAGATTGAAACTGTTCAGGAATATGATTTAGGCACGGATAAACGACTGTTCGTACTGGTAAACAGAGTACCATGTGTCAGACCATTCAGTAGAGTGGCTTTCAGTAATGGTTATGGTTCACACATAGACAGCACCTTACATCAGCTTTGCCTTCTGTCATGTTTGGTAAGGAAATAGTCCACTTAGTGTACAGGAATTTCAACAGAAAGCCTCTGGTGGAGAGAATAATCATACTTTCTGGGGCCATTTTCCATTCCAGCTGTCTGGTGCAGTTGCTATTACTGAACTTTGCAATTAGTTGCCCAGGCTTTTTTGCAGCAATATTATAGTTTTCATATCGTTCCAGCATGCTTTCTGTTAGCTGTTGTTCATGGAAATCTCCAGTACTGGGTACGAAGCACAGTGCAGGACCTCTGCTTATACTGTCCCTATGTTTAATACAGAGCCCCTACCCTTGCCTTCTGCATCCTTCTGGCACTTTCAGAAATATGTTTTTCCCCTTTCATTTCTCTGGCCTTAACAATTATCATATTTACATCCTTTACTTTTCTCGTATGAACCAGAGCCAAAACAAACCACCACAGGCTGAACATGTGAACTAAGAGATTAAAAACTCAGTCGGTTCACAAATCTGATTTTCCAATTCTAATGTTGCATAGAAAGAAGGGAGAGAATGAGTGTCTTGCTTGCCTAGAAGAAGTAGGGCGTTTGTAAATGAGAAGATGGGTAAGAAACAGTTAGCATGTACCAGAATGTTGGTGCAGCTCAGTTTCAGTCTTCAGAACTACAAGCAAGAAAAATGAACTGCATCTCAGTGACTTGTAAAAGAATCTGGGCAATTGAGTGCAGTGAGCTTGAAACTGCTCTAATGAAATAATTCCATCAGATGGGTGTAAACAGCTGGAAAGGGAAACCAGCTGGTAGAAACACTGGAGATCCCGGACCCTAGGATAAATTACTCACAAAAAAAATAGAAACTGCAGGAAAATGTCAAATTTGTTCGAGTTTCAAGGAGGATAGACAGCTGCTGACCACACTGGTGCAAAGGAGAGAGTGGCTGCCAAAAAAAAGCAAAGGTTACGAGCCATGAAACATTGGCAGCATCAGCAAGACAGATCCCCTCCTCTCAGCAGCCTTCACTGGGAATTGTGCCATTTCTGGGGTCTCTCCGGACGCATGGCTGCTGGTGGCTGGGGGTTTACCCACACTGATCCCACACAGCCATGCAGGAGGGAGCAGCACTGCCAGCATGGCTGCTGCAGCACAGTCCCACTGGTGGCACTGGGTGTGCTGGGGCCTGGAACATGGGATGGTGGGAAGGACGGTGCCTTTGCTCTCACCGTTCTGTGACTGGCCAGGAGCTGGTGCAGGACACTTTTGTTTTCCTGTATTGGATGTGGTATTGTAATACTGTCAATATTTGAGCTATTTTTTCATGCAAAACAAGTCCATCTGCTCTCTGCTAACGGGAGTATTTCATTTATCGTCACGCTTTTTCCAATTTTCAAACTTACGCTGCCAAGAGAGCTCAAAGGTAATCCCGTGCATCTTGTTAGTGGATAGAGCAAACAGAAAGGCCACCGCTCTGCTGGCTCACCCGCTCATCCCCTTGTAAGTCTGTGCTTTCCTGATAAAGTGCTTTACAAACTGATGTTCCTCACCTAAAAGATTAAGCTTTTGAGATGAAGGAAACAGCTGGGTTGCAGCATGGTGTGCAGACCATGAGTGGTAGCTGTAAAAAAGCCTGTTTAATATCACATACAATGGGATCTTTGCAGCATCTTGTAGGATACAGCTAGTTATTTTAAGCCTTATACAGCAGACCTTCCTTCCTCCAGTCACACGCACAGGTACACCAGATACTTAATCCTCTGAGGGGAAGGAGGATGGATCAATTCAGCCATGAGAAACGTGATTCCAGAGAGTCCCTGCAGCTTCAGTTCAAAGCTCGGATCAATAAAGGTAACCCTGTGCCTTAGAATAAAGACTTGTAAATATGTGCTTGCCACCTGACTCTCTTTGTAATGTGGCCAGGGGGTACGTCTCAACAAGTGATAATTGGAAAACAAGCACATGTGAGAAATCACCTTCCTTCAGCAAGGAGACAGCCAAAAATAGAACCGAACAGATCGCAGCCCAAGGCGCTCCAGGATCTTTCCACATGAATGAGAGCAAGTGGAAATGAAACGGCAAGAACAGCGCTGATGACAGCCTGCCTGCCTGTGAGATGTGACCTGCAAATGGATTTTACAACATTCCTGACTACTATCACAATTTGAGCTGCATATCCCTGTAACCAGCACGCATTGTGGAGGGAAAAGTGTGCTGTTTTTTTCAGTTCCGACTCAGTAGGTGTGAGATATCCCCTCTACTCTTTGGCTTGATATGTGCTATCTGCTACGCATCTCTCTGTGCCAAGCTCTCCTCTCCTAAGTCCAGCAAATAATTTGGGAATAATGGAAGAACTGAGGTAGCCCTGGCTTAGTGCTGGGCATCAGAACGCCAGGTGTGGGCTGGGGATGAGGGTCTCAAGGTGGCAGCAGAATACTGAAGAGCAGTAGACCCATCCCTGCCCCATGCACCCCCAACGTCTGCTCCCAAGCACAGGGAGGGCTGGGCCCTGTGCAAGGGTAGCATAAGCCTATCTTCTTCTTCCCCAGCAAATGCTACATCCCCTAATCCTTTTCTGAGAGAGCTGCTGTTGTTTCTAACACCGGGGAGCCTTCTTCCAGAGGCATCTCCAGTCACCATACTACACACAAATCTCAAGTGTCTGTATATCAGGATGGCATGTTGCAGCACCAGAAGCATTTTCTTTTTGCTTCTAACAGAGTCAAACTGAGATACATCCAGAGGGTGTCATAGACCCCACCACACTGAAATTGTTGTCATACCCGGATGGAAGAGCTGCCCAAGGGAGATACCAGTTTGCATGAGGTTATTTTAAGGAAGGATCAAACATCTGGCAGGTTGGAGGGGGCCCTGGGTAGCCTGGTCTGGTAGGTGACAGCCCACAGCAGGGGGTTGGAGCTGGATGATCTTTAAACTCCTTTCCAACCCAAGCCATTCTGTGGTTCTATGATTCTGTATTTTTGCTCTTTAACAGCAGCTACATGTGTTTATCACAGAAGCTTTTTTTCCCGGGTACCTGGGAAAAAAAAGAGCAGAGCAACCTGACCAAAAGAAATCTGGAGTGCAGGGTTCAAGGACAAGTTTCTGTTAGGTGCCTTCCTTAACACATCAGATGTCTTGAGAGGAGAATGGCCCTGACCCTGATAGTGAGCATGGAAACAACCAGCAGACAGCAGCTGCAATAGGACAACAAAACATAAAAGAACCCTTGAGAAAGCAAACACACATGGCTATCTGTGCTGAAGTGTGATCCTGGGCAGCAGCCGGATCTCTCCCCTTGACCAGCAAGCTGTTTGCTTTTCTTTAACATGGAAAGAACTCACCTCTTCCATCTATCTTGTTCAATTAGCAAAAAATAAAGAGCCTATCTTCCTCCTCTGGACTGCTGTTTTGTAGCTCCATTCACTTTCGGCGTCTGGTAGATTTCTATTTCAGAGGAAGGAGGAACTCCTGGCACGGGCCATGTGTCAGGTGAGAAGGCCCAATCTGGGTTCCCCCCAACCCTTGCCAGCTGAAACAAAAGGGCACCTCATTGGTTAACCGACCCAACTGGCACATAGAATCATGGAATCATGGAATCATAGAATCGCAGAATCATAGAATGGCCTGGGTTCAAAAGGACCACAAAGATCATCTAGTTTCAACCCCCCTGCTGTGTGCAGGATCACCAACCACCAGACCAGGCTGCCCAGAGCCACATCCAGCCTGGCCTTGAATGCCTCCAGGCATGGGGCATCCACAGCCTCCTTGGGCAACCTGTTCCAGTGCATCACCACCCTGTGTGTGAAAAACTTCCTCCTAATCTCTAACCCAAACCTCCCCTCTCTCAGTTTATATGGCCGTATACTGTCTCAGTTTTACATGACCTTATAATTATAATGTCTGGGGGTTAGCTGTGTTTTCTCAGCACAAGAAACATCCACTGGTTCCTTTAATCCTGACAAAACAGCTTTATATTTTCTGATAGTGTCACTTGTTAGTCTTGTGATAAACCATTATTCTGACGATTATCCTTTGAAGAGGATCATTGGCTGCTACCTTGGATGGGTAACAGAGTTTGATTATTAAACCGTCTCTGGCACAGTGAAGCATAAGCAGAGCATGAAACACCAAATGTGTGGGCAGCCCCTACACCATTTCTGTCTGTCCCAGCACCAAAAAGCACTGACACAGAGCCAACCCTGTGGGATGTGATCTCCACTGTTCCCGCTGGGACCACTGAGTGTCCCCCAGGTAGCCCAGCTCCATGGTCCCACAGCCCAGGATGGAAGAACTGAGACCCAAGGGGGAAAATAATACTTCCTTCAATACAGCTTCCATTTCAGCCAGTTTTTGTTTCATGTGACAAGATAACATACTTCTTCTGTTGTTCTGCAGTCTGAGTTTAATAATGGAAAACACAAGGTCATTGAATCATAGAACCATTAAGGTTGGAAAAGACTACGGAGATCACCTAGTTCAACCATCCACCCATCACCACCATAAAGGAAGGCAGCAACAGCTGAGGAGGCTCAAATGAGAAACTCCCAATGTAACGGAGTATTAGAAAGATAGTAGGTAAAAGATGCAGTATGCATTTATCACCAAGCTCTGTTATTTTTGTATGTAGTCTTGTCATCCATCACAAGGGTTTTTTTTGTCTTAATGACTGAAGTATATGGCAAACTGTCATATTCACATAGAGGAGTAAAACACCTTGTCTTAATTTTTGCAAGAGCTTTCTGAGTATCCTAAGAACATAAAAGCCTTTTTCTATAAAGACACTTTTGCCCTGTTTCATAATAACCCCGCTGTGATGGTGTGACATCAGTTGGATTCATTGTACTTCATTTATCAGGTTCACAGTGATACACAGAAGACATCCCTCCAGGGATAGGAAATTCTGATACTCACAGAAATAAAATTTAATAACTACTTTGCTGGTGTAATGGAAAATTTTATTACTTTCAGAGATATATTTCAAGCTGGGAGACAAAGGTTTTAGGCAGATCTTTCAGAGAAAATTGTGTTTTATTGAAAATGGATATAAAAGTAGATTAAGTCTCTTCCCATACATTAATGCAACATTCTTTGGTCTTCTTGAAGAAGTCTGGCCAGCTGGTGAAAAATCTGAGCTTGTGTAACTGACAGCCAAGTTTATCAGGGCACATCCTACAGGTGAGCCCAGTGTTTATATTAAAGCATCCTGAACACTGGGAAGTGACTGTAAAACTACATGAAAGAAAACAAAATTATACAACTAGAAAATCCCTAGTAACAGAAAAAGTGCATATGAAAAACATCTGTCAGACATTTTAAATGCTGTAAAATAATACAGCAGCTCTAACTTCAGTGAACAAACTGGAGTTGATGTCTTAGGTATGTAATCATAATCTTGTTCTCCACTCTTCTGGAAATGCCTATATAGTCACTTAAGATTTGATACCATTGCCTGAAAGATAGTTAATATCTCAGAGCAAAATGCTATTTACTGGTGCTGGTGCTCTTCTCACTCAAAGTGGACTTAAAAAGGAGAGGGCGGGACATCACCATGGCCTGAAGCTGTGTTGTGACTTGCTTAGATGGGACTCTCACCACCAGGAGTGTTTTGGGATATCCACCTCAGTGTTGCTGACCAATATGAACTCTTATTCTATTCAGAGGAAATTCTGTGCTCCAAGGGTGGTGAGGTGCTGGCACAGGCTGCCCAGAGAAGCTCTGGTGCCCCATATCTGGAGGTGCTCAAGGCCAGAATGGACGGGGCACTGGGCAGCCTGAGCTGGTGGGTGGCAGCCCTGCTTCTGGCAAGGGGCTGGAAATAGGTGGTCTTTAAGATCCTTTCCAACACAAACCATTCTAAGTTTCTGCATTTCTGGACAATTTCACCAAACCCCGGTGTATGTCAACAGCACTGATCTTGTTTCCACCCCTCAGGTGCATGTCATGCTTGGTACGCTGACAGCACAAATGGCTCCCTGCCCAGATCTCCTAACACAGCTGTCTTGAAGTGAGCTTCTCTTAAGACCAAATGCATCAGGTTCTTTCATATGTCCTGGAGCTGCAGCCACTGGATAGGTTCTTGTACCAGGGAATATGCCCTGCATGCACCTAGATGAGACAATACCTACGTACACCTTTAACTTGGTGGACAATCTGAGAGGATTCTGAAAAACTGGGATATGATTTGAAAGTTGCTCCCATTGTATCATTGTATTCATATGGGGAAAATGAAAGAGGGAAATCCTTTATGCTATTGGAGGTGGATTTGTGATATTTTGCTAAGCTAACAGTTGCGATTGATGGCAGATCTCTGCCAGAAATGCCCCAATATGGGAATTTATGATAGTGGAGTGAGCGTAATTGAAAGAAAGTGTGGGAAAAATAGTCCTCTAAGGATTTTGTCATGAAGAACTGTCCCTGTTGGCCTGTTTCCTTACTGGAGAATAGCTACTGGGATTTTAAATTCTCCATCTAAAATAACAGCTTTTATGGGTTGTTTTTATCAGCTGAGGAGGTAGGGTGATTTCCTTTGCTGTCTGTCATGATCTCTCGGGCAGTTGGCTTGGCCTTTCCCAAGAGACTGAGCTCCAGTGCCAATCTTCTAGCTGCCTGGAGCCTCCTAAATCCTTCAGAGTCCTCTCCTTGCTCAGCAGCAGTGCTTCCTCAGCACACTGGTGGTAAATAAGAAGCATGGCTCCTTCAGTAGGAGTCTGGTTGCTTTTATCACCAGAAGCTGCCACCACTTTCTGAGTGTGTGGATGATCTTGGCCTTTGGGACTTCAAATGAAGGCTCCAAAAAAAGCTGGTTAACAAAGATGAACCTGTGGAGGAAGGAAGGGGCAATTCCTTTCAAAGTGTTGCCACAGATCCAAATTATGATGTAGGCCACTTCTATTGAGAAGGGTGGAAGAAGACCTTCCCGCCAACAAGGCCTCTCAGATTAGAGGGAAGAAGAGGAAGGAAATAGAAAGAATTTCAAAGTCTGTTTGCTGTACAACTGAACTTCTTCATGGCAAAGAAAGCATATGGTATGAATGCAGAAACTCATTAGCGCAGACCTTTGGGAGACACCATGATTAAACAAAACAGAGCCAGATGAACATTTGAAAGAAACAACAAACTGCCAGTGCGGAGAAAAACAACGGAGTGCCAAGTGACTACATTTGCAGATTCATTAACAGAATATTCAAGAATGAGACTTCTGGGAAAGGTTTCTGACTATGAGAGCAGGCACAGAAGGAGTAGGTTGGGTGCCTCCATCGCAGTGTGGACAGAAATTTTTCTGGCAGTTTCCATCTTATAATTTTTTAAATATTTCCAGAATTGAAGCTCCTTCTCTGGATCACTTAGATTCTTAGTTCCTCTTTTACACTGAGGCCTTCCCAGATTAAAGTATCAGTGCAGAAGTGCCATGAAGACATATTCCCTTCCCCTTCCAGAAGGAAATACAGGGCTGTGATGGAAGATAAATACATGTGACCTCATACACAGCCTTCAGTCAGCAGGAAATTAACTTTTTTAAATCTTAATTTCTTGGTCTTCTGCCACCACTACATGGCTTTCATCAAGAACTCATACCTACCAGACTTCATGGTGCTTCTTAAGTGTAAGCCTTAAAAAAAAAAATCTAATTTAGGTGACTGGAGTTAAAAATACATAGAAACTGTAGCTTTCAAGGGATTGGTTTAAATGTTAGATACTTCTACTACATTTTACTGGGACCTAAGGATCTATTAATAGGAGGAGGTTTTAAACATGTGCAGACTATGTATCGTACTGATGACTTGTCAAATTATAAGTTAATTAGTTGTGCAATCAAACTTCATATGCGTAACACCTCACTGCTGTACCTTTCAGTTAAATTGGATTTTTCTACCCTCTGTTCAGAGTGGAATGATTTTAGACAGCATTAATTAGAAGCTGAAGTTTTCAAATAATGTTCCTTGTGACGGGCTGGTCCAATGATCTTAATACATTATTTTTGCTATAAATGCCGGTACCAAATTTACCGTAACAGTTTAAGCTACCCCTTTGCATCTAAAGCCATTCACTACTCATTGTAGCTGGAAGACAGCCATGGGCGAGCATTCCTTACTCCCATCTGTATGAGTACCATGTGCAGATGAAAACAGCTAGATTTCTCTTAAAAGTGCACAGTTTTCACATTCCTACTACAAAGCATAAAGACTTTTTTTCCTCCATCTCCACAGGCCTTGTCTTTGTACTCCACTCCAAGTCTTAGCCAAGTGGCATGGTCCCTAACCCTAACAGAGTGCTCTCTCTACCTTACTGCTCTCCTTTCCCTCTGGCTGGCAGGTGAAGGGAAATGGAGCTTTTGCTTTCTGCAGCTGTAACATACTTGAGTCAACGCAATACAAGGATGAGAAGGCAGGCTATGCACCTTCAGCACTTTGATGGCTCTCTTCATACAAGCTTCAGCCTGGTCAGTCCCAACCAAGCTTTCTAGTAGGACAGGCTGGGAAATTCTTCTGCTGAAGAGGAAGACCAATGGGCACTTCATATTGCAGGCAACTTGCCAACTGCAGCTCAGGTGGGAACCTTAGAATCATAGACCTTTCCACATATTCTTGCATCTTGTGGAAAATATCAGTTCCCATGGAGCAGGCAAACCACAGGTGTGTAGCTGTCAGGGAACACAGTAGCTGGCAGCTCCATACCAAACTGGAGGCTATAGTATCAGAGCATATGTTTTCCCTTTTGACAGCACAACACTCAGGCCAAATTTTATCTGTGTACTCAGAAATTATGTGTGAGCCACAGTCATTACACCACAGGAATCTAACAGCTCTGATATATTTCTCAAACAGTATTGTCTCCTTCAATCAGACACAGACATTGATACCATGTGCCCATTTTCATCTCAGATGACAATCACACATATTGCACTGCCATGTGTCCAAACGTATTGTAACCAATCTCATCTTCCTGTGAGGAAAAAGTGATAAGTTAAAAAATATTACTGTTCAGTTGCTAAGTAAAACCAGATATTGATATATAAAAATGGAAGTACCATACCTAGGAGGTAGGAGCAGGTTATCACTGAAATCTATGGAGTTGTGTCTTTCTTCTGCCCAGTATGCAGGTTTTGATTATGCACTTGGCCCTGGTGAAGCCACACCTCAAGTACTATATTAAATTTTGGGTCCCTCAGTACAAGAAAGATATTGAGGCCCTGGAGCATGTCCAGAGAAAGGCAGTGAAGCTGTGAGGAGTCTGGAGCACAAATCTTAAGGGGAGCAGCTGAGGAAACTTGGATTGTTCAGTCTGGAGAAGAGGAGGCTCAGGGGAGACCTTATCACTCTCTACAACTGCCTGAAAGGAGATTGTAGAGAGATGGGAATTGATCTCTTTTATCAAGTAACAGAGATAGGACAAGAGGGAATGACTTTAAGTTGTGCCAGGGGAGGTTCAGGTTGGATATTTGAAGCAATTTCTTCTCAGAAGCAGTGGTGAAGTATTGGAATGGGCCGTCCAGGAAAGTGGTGGAATCACTGTTCCTGGAGGTGTTTAGGAAACATGGAGATGTGGCACTGAAGGATGTGGGCACAGTGGTAATGGGTTGACAGTTGGACTAAATGATCTTAGAGGTCTTTTACAACCTTAACAATTTTATGATTCTATGTCTTATTTGCTTGTAAGGTAATGGTGTGCTTTATTTTCCAATGCAGAATGGTTTTCTTGGGTGTAAGCACAGGGACCCTTGGATCCAGAAATCTGGTCCTTTGAGAGAAAAAGTCTTGGACATGAAATTAAGCAAGAAAATGAGCTACAGCAGAAAAACTGGATCTCAGGGACCACCGAATTAGAGGGAGGATTTGAGGAAAGGACAAAGAGATAAAATACATTCATGGTTGCACCTGTGAGCCTTCTGAACAGGAAGACATCTTCATCACATTCCCATCCCAGCTCCTGGAAATGACACTCAAATGGGTGTCACGGCCGCAGAAGCAGCCAAACTGCTTTTCCCCGGCTGCATCCCCCTCACAGATGGTGGACCTTCTGCCTCCTCCTTCTGTGGCATGCAGACCCACAGTCCTTTCACTGTTAGTCCACCCCGCAGGCTTTAGAACTGTACAGTTCCAGTACCCATATGCCCAGCACATCTGGTTGGATGTAGTGGTGGCTGTGTTTCCCTGGGGAAGTCAATGATCTGCACATCACACAAAACCGGAATAGCTTTTCATATCATACTGGGTCATGAGAACAAAGGGTGCCATAAATGCAAAATAATTCAAATGTATCTAGGCAGATCTAAAGCTGTGAGGTAGGCCCAGCCTTCTCGCCTGCTTTTGCATGTTGGGAGCAATCTGCCACTCCCCTGAAGGAATGGCTTTGGGCAGTTGGACAGAGCGTGCTGGCTCCTAGGATGGGCTGCATCAAAAATACCCACTGCAGTTGTGCACCAGAGCTGGAACTGCTCACTCAGTTGGGCTTTATCAAAAGAAACTCATCGGTAATCAGTAAAAACTGTTTGACATCTGCTGTGCTCTGCTGATTGTGTCACCACTGCCAAAGAAAAGACAGAACCAGAATGGGGGGGTGGTGAGTGTCGCTCCAGCATAGACCAGCCAGGATTGGGTTAAGTGTTCCATATATGTTCCTCGTGTAGGCAGCAGGTGTGCTATTCTGGGGTTTGATTTGAAACCTTTTCAACAGCAGCACTACCCCTTCAGCTCTGTGCTAATTCCACAGACTCAGCGCAAAGGTGACAGAGATCCCAGCCCCGATCTGTGCTGCAGGGAGCAGACTGCCACAGTAAACCAACTGGAACTACTTCTGACAGATGTGAAGATGAAACTAAGCACTGGAAGCACCCGGTGTCTTCCACACTTATTTCAGCCTTGAGAAATGATTGAGAAAAGCTGTGGCTTGTGTTGCTAAGGAGCAGCCACCATTGCAGATCTTTTTGTGCCTTTTCTGGCTCATTGCTGCCTCCCTCAGCTTCATCAGGACTGGCTGCAAGTTTGTGTTCACACGATTACAAAATTCAAAACCATCCATTTTGCTTATTTTCAGAGTTTCCCATCCATTATTTGACCTAACAGAGAAACGTTCCTACGTTAAGCCTCAAATTCAGCTTTTGTATCCAAATGCTGAACTGCTTCTCCTAATTTTTTTTCTCACAACACTGACTGGTTTCTTATTCCTGAAACATCAGCATTTCTTTTGTTTTGGAGATCAGTCCTGTAGTCAGGGAACATGAGAAGCAGTTTCATTTGTACAACAGCAGATTCTGCTGAAATTTCTGTCATTCAGAATGCTCAGCAGTGGGACGGTTTAAGGTATCGCCCTCCGTTTGCTGCAGTCATTGATCCACTGCAATGTGCAGAGTGCTGTGATGGGCAGTGCACGCTGACTCCGATTCTGCCTAACTCCAAATTAACGTGAGGACTGTATACGAAATGAATAGGAAGTGCAGATGCATTGTCTGGCACAGGTTGGACTCGAGTTCTGTCATAAAATATCCCAAATTTCAACTTTTGCCTCAAAAATGCATGGCGTTCCACCAGCTGATGGTAGACATGTCAATATGCTAGCCGTGGCCAGTGCTGGGACTCCTGAATTCAAATAGCATTGCAGTGAGTACTTTTCCGAGGCTAATTTAACACACATGTAAAGTTGGCACAGTCATCTAAAAAGTGCTCACCCCTTCCCTCCTCTCTTCTTCTCCCGCCTGGTGCTCCTTGAGCTGTTCTGGCACAGGTTTTTGTATGGCTGCCCAGCGAGCAGCATGTAGGAACTGATCCAGCTGAAAAGCAAAAGAAAAAAAAAAATCCCACACATCCCTATTGGTGGGCTTTACCCTGAATCGTTTCTACCACCCCCAAATCTAGATGATGGGTATGATGGGTACAACTAATTGCCAGCAGTACCTGGGAGGCATTGCAAGACAAGGAACTACTTCAAGAAGGCAGCAGAACTGCTTACTTCAGAGAAGAGCCCTTCACATAAAGAACAACACTTGCTTCCAACCCCCATCTGCTCTAGAAGAATGTAAAGCGTCAGGAGCAAATTCAGTATTTCTTACTGCACGCATCCTTGATTGATGTCAAACAACGTTTATAAGCATCCATGATTAAAGGTCAACTGCACAGTCCTCAATTACTCAGCATTAGATTCAGGCTGTGTTCTAATGTTCAGTATTTTTATTGAAAACAAAAGTTGGGCAAACAAGAAAAGGGGGAGAGCAGGGGAAGAACATGCAGAGAGCCGACTCACGGCAGCCAAACGACTGCTTGTTTCCTTCCTGGCTGCTGGGAAATAGCTGGGGCCAGATGAAATTGGAGGGTGTGTTCTCCCAGAAAGTTTCTGGCACTTGACTTA
This sequence comes from Perdix hodgsoniae, assembly GCA_035772895.1. Lineage (NCBI taxonomy): Eukaryota > Metazoa > Chordata > Aves > Galliformes > Phasianidae > Perdix > Perdix hodgsoniae. Next base: position 1,357,542 of record JAPSGF010000032.1, read on the forward strand.
TAACACAACATTAACGTTTGGCTAGTATGAATATCTTCTCCTAGCTGTATTTCTGGAGTTTTTTGGACTCTGTGCACATAACGTTTTCAAGTAACACTAATGTAAGAAGAGCTCCTGTGAGAATAGCAAGGGAAAACTTCTGTTTTTCTACTTCCTCTTCTTATCTCCCCAGTGGCTTCAGCTCACTCTCAGTTTAGCAGCAAACAGAATCCTGTCCTTTTTTCTGTGCGAGCTGAGATAATCTATTTCCTCATCTTTTCGTTTTTTGACATACACACAGTGCAGATTTCACAGTGTGGAACCTAGGCTATTGTTTTCAGATATAAAGAAAAGAAAAATGATTGAAAAGGATGTGGAAGAATGTGAACTGAGTTCATAAGTAGACACTTGAGAGCCTCCCCCCAAAATGTTCCCTGTGTACCACCACAAAGAGACACATTCACAGCAGCTGGATGGCAATAGGGAGTGGAAAGCAGCTTCTTGAAGGCTGACCTCCTTTAGCTGCAGGTGTAGAACAACACCAGCGCACAAGGCCAAAGCTTAATAAGCAATCAAGGAAGTGCTTATGAAAGACAAGCTCAGCCCAACAGCCCAAATACTACAACCGGACATCCCAGCGACTCCAACAAAGTTCCCAAAGCAAAGTTGCACGTGGCAGCTGCCACTCGATAGCATTTTAAACTGATTTCATTAGCAACTTGAAGTGTGATTTCCAGTGATACTTTCAGACAATACTTTTAGCAATGTTAAAAATCAGCTGAAATTCTCTGAATTATTAAGTCCTCTGCATGTATCCCGCAAAGAGCTATTTAACTCTACAGATGTAGGTAACATCCCCTGCCTCGCTCCCCTCTTTTCAACCCACTTGGAACAATAAGAACTCTCTCGAGGAATGGTCAAAGCTGTCCATCTTCAAGGTGGTCAGACACGCAAGGCGAGAATTAATTTCACAACTGAATCCCTTTGCAGGAATGTTTTCGTTAGATTTATGAAGTGCTTTTCCCTTCACCTACCAGAGAGAAGTCATTTGGAGAGCAGTGTGTGGATAGTAAGCACTGCTGTAAATACTTCAGATTTCAAGAGAGAACAAATCTGCTGCCTGCAAAGATGGAGCAGTAGCAGAGGCATTCACTGCACTGTACTGCACCAGCGAGGGAAAGGAACTGTTGTAGCCAAACAAGCTGGAGACATTCCAGCCTGAACGATAAAGCAGAAAGGAACATTTTAAAGCAAGGGTACCAATCACGTCTAAGTTCCACGTAAGAAGACTGGAGAAGTACTTGGAGAAGATGATGCTACTCACTAAATAGAGAGGAAAGTAGTTTTTATTAGGTAAAAAGCCAACTGAATGCTACTACTCGACTCTTATAAAATGTTTAAACTGTTATTTGAAGAGTAACTATAACAAAAGGCAGATTACAGCTTTGGGAGTCTTGTTTTAGGGTCCAGAGGAGGGCCACAAAGATGATCAGAGGGCTGGAACACCTCCCCTATGAAGACAAGCTGAGGGAGCTGGGCTTGTTCAGCTTGGAGAAGAGAGGGCTGCGGGGTAACCTCATTGCAGCCTTCCAGTCCTAAAGTACCTACAAACAAGAGGGAAGTGAACTCTTGTATTTACAAGAGTAGGTAACTGCAGGACAAGGGGAAATGGTTTTAAGTTAAGAGAGGGAAGATTTAGGTTGGATGTCAGGGGGAAGTTATTTACAGAGAGGGGTGAGGTGCTGGAACAGGCTGCCCAGAGAGGCTGTGGATGCCCCATCCCTGGAGGTGTTCAAGGCCAGGTTGGATGGGGCCCTGGGCAGCCTGGTCTCGTATTAAATGTGAAGGTTGGTGGCCCTGCATGTGGCAGGGGTTGGAGATTCATGACCCTTGAGGTCCCTTCCAACCTGGGCCACCCTGTGTTTCAGTATCTTCCTAAAGATAAACAAAGTAATGCTGCACAACTGCACTGCTGCATTTCACATCCGCACAGTGAGATCAGGAAAATACATCTCTTGGAGATACAACAAATGCTCGTATCAGAGAGCAAATGCTTTGTCTATCACTGTTCCTTTGTCTTTGCTCAATAGGTCATCACTATACTATCGTGAAATCTGCTTTCCAAGAAATCTGTTTCTCAGTATTACATGCAGGCCACGTTCAATAGTGCTGAACATGTAACAAATCCTCTGCACTACAAAGCAGAGCTTGCAAAGATCGCTTCAGATTGCGTTTAGTATCACCAGGAGTACATCTTCGCAAAGTCAATTTGTGGTGAGTGAGGATCCCAGTGGTGCAACAAAGTGCAACGTTGTTAACTAAGATGTCATAAACCTAAATCAGAGAAAACCCCAGAAGTCACCTTTCATTCTGGTCCCATGCTTGACTATCTCCTCCTTACAGAGCTTTAATGAAAAAAAATGAAAAACAACTCTTGACTGTCCAGTGCAGATAAGTTGCACACATGCACATACTCAACCTAGCTCAACACGGGCCAGCCTGCAAACTTGCAGCACAAACAGAATCAGTTGCTTCCAAAGGTGGCTTGAACTCAAAAGCAGTACAGGCACTTCTGTGTGATGAAGTTATCTCACCGGATCCAGGCTGGTTCTTCAGTTCCCAGAGACAGCATGAGTCAAACAGAATTCATTACCCTGGGTTTTGTGTAAGCTCTGCAGGTAACCCAAGGGACTCCATAGGAGATCTGCTGCTTCCACAGGCTTGGATCCAAGCGTCTGGATCTACAAGGACCTCATATCTTCAGAAGCACTGACATATTCACAGAGGCAATTCTAGAAGAAAGAACTGCAGAACTAAAAGAATTCAGGCTGGATATGTTCTGGCATTCGGAAGGGACTGGCATGGAGATGAATCATTTTATAGAGTCTCTTCTAATTTTCCACACAGACATTCCTAGCATAGAGCGCCTGAACAAAACCACAGGATGGCCACTGAAGTCAGTTCTCCTTCCTAACGGTAAGAAATCTATTTGCACATTCAGGCTTTAAATCTCTCCAGCAGCTCTATCAGTACACTTCCACTCCTAATACCAAAATAAGCAATCTGTAAGTACAAGGTCCCTGCTAACATAAGTGAAAGGTGTTCAAAGAAGATACGGAGCTCACACATAACAGCTTATAACACAACTTTTATTAGAAAAGTTATACATAACAGCATCAACTATTTTCAAGAATGTTATCCTTGAAAAGCAACAAAACCAGACTAAAAAGTGTAACGAGAAACAAATGACCTGTTCTATAATTAAACATTCAAGTTATCTACAACGTCTCTTTTTACAAAGGGGAAAACCATGGTTTTACAGGCACATCATGTTGAAAATAAAGCTGCAGTAATTTTATACAGTTAATTTTTCCAAGGATTATTAAAACATGATCATCATGGAGTTGCAGATTTTTTTTTTTTTTTAAACATTCACATAATTTTACACTTCTGTATACACTGAAATTTCAGTCCCAAAATTACACCACAAAGTGCCCACATTAAAACCAGAACCTTCAGTGTGAATAATTTTGCCCTAAAAAAAGTTAAGACAGGTTTCCATAATCAATATATTCACATAATTTCTGGTACTACTTGATCTAACAGTAAAGCTTCATTGTTTGTATGTAAAATCAAATGGGACTTCTTTTGCAAATTTGATAAAATGTTTGGAACACAGGAGTGTGCATTACTGGAAAATCAATACTAAAATCATAAATATATCCAAAGAGTCATTAATACGCTACACAATTAAGCAGAACTATGTCTGTTCACACTGTATATTCAAACTTGTTGCCCGTTCAGTACAGGTGGTATCTGAATGTAGTACCTCTACAGAGGCAATCTGTTCAACTTTTTATTCTTACCCTTATAAGCCTGCTTCATAAAAATCAGATAATTTACAATCTAGAAGTTTGTTTTAAAAAGTCTGGAGTTTATATACAGCTCTAACAAACCTAAAGTATTTTGATATCTTAGAAGGTTTAAATGAAATGGCTAGAGTTTTCACTTGATGCTTATTAACAGTAATTAGCCATTAACAGTAGTGGACTGTAATGAGGTGATAAGTAGAAAGTTATGTTTCGTCTAAAATGCTTAACACACATTCAGTCCTTTCATGTATGTAATGGTGTCACTCCCAGGAAGGGCTTTCCACAGACACCCATTTCCCCTTAGCATCAAGGGCTACTAAAAATCTGACTGCAAAAATGCAGTGACAAAGCAAGCTGACGTATCAGGCACTACCTTTCATATTGGCAGCTGTAAGAGACCCACAGTATGCACAGAGATCTAAGGAAGGGGAAAAACCACAACTATGAGAAGCAGACCGAACATTTTAGACAAGTTTGGCAAAGTTTTTAACCAGACAATAGGTTGGCCATTCAGGTTTACTTGTAGAATTTTTAAAATATCACTATTGAATTAACTAGTCAAATGATAGTAAGACATTGTCATGATACTCAAACATTACATGCACCAATATTGCACACATCTGCTCTGCCTTCTTAGCACAATCTTCATTTGGGTCCTTGAGCTGCCTGGTTTCTGCAGCTGGAACTCAAGCCTCCCACCCCAGCAGTTTCACTAAAAATTTAAGTGGTCAATTTAAAATACAAAACCCAGGTAACCCCCGAAAAAACCCAACGAGGACTTTATACAGACAATAAAATCTAAATTTTCTGCGATGGTCTTGAGGGCCCTACAGAAGGGGCAATACACGTATGCACTAGTGAACAAACACTAGCTCTGCTGTATCTAACCATTCAAATAATATGGAATCTGGGACCAGGTGTTGCAATGATGTCACTGTAAGGCTCCTCCTGTGTCAGCTCAATAGCTTGCTGCTTTTTAAGTACCAGGAAACTGTAGAATTTTGCAGCTGCTTGTTTTCTATTTGTATTTCTGCACAGCTCAAGCAAACTGATGGATTCTGCTCCAGTCTTAGCAAGAGCTCTCTGAAAAACACAAACATTGACAAAACAAATATAAAAAATGCATACAAGCATAAATAGCAATTGGCAAGATTCTGTTTGTTATCATCTGGGGGATGCTGGGAAGGATTGTGCTGGACTCAATGCTGGGCAGGGACACTACAACATGTACAAAAATTGCATGTGGATCTTATCTAAATGAAACCAAGTGAGATCCCCCAGATGAGTGAAAAACAGTCTTGACGCCATATTCCAGAAACACTGTAGTATAACACAAAGGCTTTGGATATCAGTAGCCAGCTGGCTTTTTGACTACAGAACAACTATTTCTAAAGAGAAATAAAAAATCCTGTTGTATTTCTCAGAATGAAAATAACTCCAAACAGAATCGTGAACTGTTGTTTCAAAAAGTAATTCGGGAGCTCGGGTTCTGTAAAGAGGCATCATTTTCCCAAGGTGAAAGCCTGTTTATTTCTAAAAATCCTCTTTGTCTGAAACAAAGTATCCAAAAGCTGTTTAAGGGTTTTTTTTAAAGTCTTGGCCCGAATATAAAAGATGCAGGGAAATATGTTTGTTTGCTGCCTAGAACAACTACTAACATCTTCAATTTAAAACAGAGCCAACTACTTTGGAATATCTATGAGATGAAAAGATATTAAGCTGGCCAAATGAAATTACTTCATATTAAACAGATCCTGACTTTGAGTCTCATTACAGATTTAATGTTTCAGCTTTCCAGCCTGATCCTTTTTTGGGCAAATGGAGGAGACAATCAAACAAAACTAGATGTGGCCCAAGGCAAATTCTGAAGCTCTTGTAAGAAATCCATGATTAAACAGAAAAAAAATAAGGAACATTGCCAACTAAACATCTGTACAATTTAAAAATGATTTTTAATTGACAGCTGTACTGGTTTTAGCTGGGACAGAATTAATTTTCTTCATAGCAGCTCATCTGGTGCCACGTTTTGAATTTGTGATCAAAACAGCGTTGATAAAGCACCAATGATTTAGCTGTTGCTAAGTGGTGCTTGCACAGCATCGAAGCCTTCTGTCTCTCATGTTTCCCCCAAAGCAAGAAAGCTGCGAAATGCACAAGATTTTAAGAGTAGCCAAAGCCACAACAGCTGACCCCAACTGATATGGAATATCAGCTAATATTCTATACCATACGATGTCATGCTGAATTAAATCTAGGGGATAAGAGGAAAGGAAGGGAGTGTGGGACGTGTCTCAAGTTACTGTGCTGGAAAACAGCTGACCATGTCTGCCTGCTCGTGAGAAGCAGTGAATGAGCTCCTTATTCTGCTTTGCTAGTTGCTTGCACAACTTCACCTGCTACTCCATCTTTACATCAAACCATAAACTTTCTTATTTTTCACTTTCTGATGTTGTCCTCCATCTCACTGGGGATGATGTGCTACCTCACAGCCTATTACACTTAACCACATAAGCAGTTTAAAACAATCTTAAGCTTGGGGAATTCTTGCAGGCAAGCAAAAAAACTGACTTCATTCACATTAGTCTTCAACGTCACATGCTCATGCTCCAGAAATTTAAAGCTTTTGCTTGAGTACGTATTTCTGAGAAACCAGAAATTACCACTAAATCTTACTTGACTGAAAACTCAGCAACTTAAAAAAAAAAAACACACAAAAAGCCCCCCACAACTATAACAGAACTTCAGAGATACAATAGCGACAACAAGCTTTTATATCAACACATGAAGACTAATTTCACCCCCCAAGAAAGATGACTCTGGAAAACAAAGCCAGCTTAGAGGGATGGGATTGACACTCCAGTGAAACCACAAACTCAAGAGTTGCCAAAATAATTAAGGGAGGAAATGGGTAGGAACCACAAACCAGACTTAAAAGCAAAAGGCAGACCTACATGCAAGCAGACACAAGTTTGCACTCAACTTCAAGTATATACTAGAGGCATTCAATTTTCTTATCAGAAAAAGCCCTTCAGTTCTAGCAAGTAAGAATCCATTCTACAAAAGATTATCTGTTGTGCAGACTGACAATGGCAGTCTGAAGCCACCTGCTGAAAAGTAATGCTGCACTGCAGAGCCAAGGTCATATTCCCCCAGTTGCTGCAGATTCAGCTTATTGTAGCACAGATTTCAGACTAGTCCATCTAGGAGCAAACATCCCACAACAGTTTTGTTCCCAGACCTTGACGATGTTTGCCTATTCTTACAGAGCTCAAAGTCAGGGGGTGCTAAGGTTTCATTGCAAGAACACAAACTCAGTTATTTTAGAAGCTGCATTTCTGGGAATCTTTCTTGTGTACAAAGTGTGGCTGGAAAACACATAAGTTAAAAGTTCTGTTTCCAATGTTATTTGAAAAAACATGGCAGTTACATTATGATTTAGTCAGTTACTAGAGTACTTTCCTCCCTATGACAGAGCTGATATTTTAATTCTGTATCTTCTGACAATAAACGCTTTAAACTTTCACCTCAGATCAGCAACACCAGGGAATACATTCAAAAGCTACTTCAAAAGAAAGTAAATAAGTGATAATGTGTACCTGAAGCCCATGAAGCATTTGTTGAGTCCTCTTGTTCCATCTCCGTTCTTCTTGATCCTGATCACCCCCTGTGCCATCTTCCTCCTGCAAGCAGACAGAACTCTCATTTACAAAACCATTACAAATGTTCTCATGCACCAACTTCTACAAGAGGTATTTCTACGTATCAGTGCAGCTTTTCCTTTTCAGCAAGACAGACACAATCTAACCAGGTACGGACAACCTGACTCTCAGGGCACAGCTGGAAAGTCAGGAAATGGGACAGAAGAAGATAAATGCTTAAGCTGATGCATCTTAGTAAGGATGCATACCACTATGACTATACCTCAAAACATCATGCTGGCAACTAGCAACACAAAAGTTCAGTTATGATGGCTTAATGAAAAAAAAATTATCTAATCTAAACATAATATCAACAATTCTTTTCTTTTGCAAGCATTATTCAACACTGACATCCTCATTTCAGTGTGGAAATGGAGCCACTGAAAAAGGAAAACAGGTTACTAAAAGCTGCACAGGGGAGCTGTGTTATTAGAGAGGACCAATGAAGAACTCAGAACACTGCTTGTTTATGGAAGATGTACTGCATATGGCTTTTAAAATGAAAGTTATATTTCAAGCCCACAATTATAAAAATCACCATGAAAGCAACACATGCAAGTAAGTATCTTTGTTTCCAGTCTTAAATCAAGTACTACAAATTGAGCAGAAAAGACCACCTGGACATTTTTTTCTTTCATTTCTCAAAATTAAGTCAAGATGTATTTCTTAGTTTTAATTGTACTCCTAAAAAGCAACATTTCACTGCAAACAGCAACAGCTTGCTGCAGTACTAAGAAAATCGAAGTCCAAAATTTCTTGAATACAAAATCAAACAGTGTCAGGGAATACACAAACCCTTTTAACATAGCTTTATTTATTTATTATTTTTTTTAAGAGCTCTGCTTTTACCTCCTCCTCTTCCTCCTCCTCTTTCTCTTTTTCCTTCTCCTTCTCTTTTTCTGGTAGAAGTTCTAGCTCTGGTATTAGCTGACAGATGTTTTGCGGCTCCTCTGGAGGCATTTCTACTGGTGGTATTTCCAACTGCTGTGATGGTGGATGCTTTAGAAATACACAGTGCAGATAAACAGAGAATCACTTTATTGGTGCTTTTACAACAGAATACTAACACTACAAAACAGTTTCACAACATCCAAGTCTCTCTAACTCTTCTTTTAGCCACTTATAAGTAGTTTTGAAAAATGAGAAGTAATGTTTTCGTCCGTTTGCTCTCCACACCTGCATTTTTAATCCCTCACACGCTGCTCAAACAAAAGTTATGGCCATCACTAGGCCCAGCAAAACTACTGATCTCATTTCTTGGATCAGCACATGTAACCAGACAGTACTACATGAACAAACTATCTCAGTCAATAAGACACCTTCAGCATATCAAAACCTTGTCCCTTGCAATACAAGCAGGACAGAATTAAGAATGAGGCACTCTATAAAGCTTCTAAGCATTTACTTCTATATGAGAGCATCATACAGCAGGCACCTCAAAGGTATGTTTACCTAGAGACCTGATCTTGTTGGCATAATCCAAGTTACCCCAAAACACATTACCTACTTCAGCACAGTTGATACCAATTTCATCCAGTGCTCTGCTTTTTATAAGACCATGTAATATGTGTCATTCAGCAGTGAATAACCTGCAATCCCATGAGAAATGGGATAACAAGGTCACAAACGTGAGAAAGACTGTGCAATCTAGGACTGTTTCTTCTCAACAGGTTAGCATTCAGAAAGATTGTATCTTTAATTTTGCACTTTTCTTCTCCCACTTAAAAAATATAGTTTCAGTTCATACTGCAGCACAGTTTTTATAGAAGGCATAGATATGAAGTAGCTTATCCATTACCCAGAGGAGAAATCTCTCCTGATAGATCTTTTTTGAACTATTAACAGTGAACCACCAGGAATATCTTTCAAAAGGTAGAATCTGTGCAGCCCACAGAGTCCATACACACTTGCCACAGCAGGTCTTGATATAATTTATTCGTTGAAGACTTTCCTTGGATGAAACACCGTCAGTTCCTACCCGATTTGACTTCAGGGGAAAGCTAACACAAACTTTTCAGGAAAACCCCACAAAGGCTATACTCTCAGAGATCACATTCTGCTCAAAGATACTTCCCACTTCTGATTAAAAGAAAAAAAAAAATCACAATAATTCTTACAGGTAACACTGGTTCTGGTTCCACTTGCTGCAATTTGCGTTTAACACCAGTTTGTGGTGGTGGAGGTGGCATAACAGATTCATCCAGGTTGGTCCTGCTGCCTTCCATCATTGACTCTTGTAAACGACTTGGTTCTTCCAGAATTGGTTCATCTATATTCCATAATAAAAACAGTTCTAGTAATGTAATTTCAAATAGTACTGATGTATCTAGGTTCAATCTGCTATTTAGAACGAAGTATCCTAACAGACTGCATAGCCTCTGCAATGATCTGATACAGATGTGTATACAAACCAATACAATACCCATTTAATCCACTGGATCAAACCAAATCTGTCTTCTATCTCTAGAAAAAAAAAGCTGTTTTAAGTCAGGGACTGTATAAAAAGCTAAGCAAGCAATTAAAGTCCTTACTTCATTATATTTAGGAACTTAATATTAAGAAGAAACAAACAAGCTCTGAAGGAAAGAAGTGCATCTTTGACCAAGTGACCAATGACAAACAAACCAATGACATCTCGCTGCTGTTGCTGCTGCTGCTGTTCCTCTCTGGGCACCTCTGGGTTTTCAAAGTCCTTAAGGAACTCATCAAGGTTGTCAGCTTCTCCACCTTTCCTCCTCTTTCTTAGGTCTTCTGGAACCAGGGGTGTCAGACAACGAGTAAAGAGCTAAGGAGAAAGGTTAAACTACTCACTATTGCAGCTCTCAATATCTTATGTCACATAAAGCAATCACATGCCATCTTTCCTTCCTCCTTTTTAATCTCCTCTCCAACCCTTATAAACAAGAAAAATTGTTTTTGTAACTGATAAATAAGCATCGGTATTTTATGCTGTTTTTAGTGAGCCTTTCTTAAAAAAAAAAAAAAGCAAAACCAAGAAGAGAACTGATGAATATTCGTATCATTAGATTGAAACTCAAATACTGGTGTCCACCAGTGAGGCACAATCCTGAACACATCCCATATAAAAATTAATTTGTACAAAAGCATTACCTTCAGTAGCCTGTTATTCCACAAAGGCTGTGCAGGCAGAGAGAAAAGCTTCTCAACTCCCCCAGTTTCTTTCCACATCATCAGTTTCTTCGTAGGGGGTGCCAAGTCCAGTGTTGTAACAATATCAGAGTAATCACTTAACTGGGCTCGAATGGTCTTGCTATCCAACTCTTTGACACTGTCCACAATGAGCTTTCTCTTCCTCTTTGCTTTGGTTTCCTTGACTGTTGAGATTTTTTAAAATCAATGAAGGTGAGCGCATCAAGATGCCAAAATGTAGTAGAAATCTTACAGATTTTCTACAGGCTTTATTTGATCACATATAATGCAGCCACAAGAATAAGGAAGTGTCAGCACTGGAAGGTATGAAAACCTAAAAGTACTATATATATCACATGTTACTCACTACAAATACAATTCCACAGCCTATAAATTCTTTTGTTACACTCGTAGTGTAACTGAATCTTTCTTATAATTGTCAATATCCTTAGCTGCATATGCCTCCTCTCTCATGGTTTATTTGGCTGGTGTTTTTCATGAGCAAATCCCTGAGATATAAGGTCCCAGTGGCCAAAAAGCCAAAGTACTGTAACTTACTGATGATTTTTCTTCCTTAAGCCCCATGTGAACTTTGATAATATTAAGATGGGTCGTTATCATACCTGTACCTTTCATCCTGTACTGTGAATTGTTTACAGCCTGGCCCCCGGCAGCAACCCTTGAAGCTCTGGCAAATGCTTTGGTCTTTGCTGGTCCCAGCTGATCGGTTAAGGACCTCTGTTGCTAGCTTACCACCAGAGGGCAGTGCCAGGGCTTACCAACTGGTCAAGCAGTAAATCAGTCTGGAGTTCCAAATACAGGACAAACTACATTTTTTTAATAGATTTTAAATTTTACTTTTTTTTTTTTTTAGTGACACTTAAGTTAAAGCAACGATCTGTTTATACTGAGCCAAACACAATACCACGTAAAGTAAACAAGTGTGTCTTGCATTAATGAAATTCTGTCTTTACTAGAGCTAAAGACAGAATTTACTAGATTTACTAGAGCTTGAAATAAAGAAATTTATCTGCTGGAATCAGTAGTGCTTAAAAGCCATACTAGAAAAAAGACCACTCCTTCCCAAGCAGCATTCACAATTTAAACAGTCACTCCTGGCCATCAAAAATACCACAGTGACAATGATGGCGCACTACAGATACTGCATTACAACTGAAGACACAATAAGGTCTTTTCAATTCACTGTGGTTTCTGAACTCCACACATTCCTCAAAAGTTACAAACCAGTGTCCTCCAGGATTACTGAAACAAGTTACCTGTCCAGAAGCACTCAAAGGTCAAAATTAGGATAAAATTAATTCAGAAATCAGTTCTTGGTTTCTTTCTCAATTAAGGAGTACAGTCATTCATTTCTACTTCATCATACCAAGGTGGGCTCTGAATGATCCAAAGGAAATATTTCCGAACAGTTTACTTACCAGTTATGTCAATAGGTTCCAGAGCAAAAGCTTCTTCTTCATTGGGAACCAGAGTTGTCTGATCAGTCATGGTTGGTAATGGTTCAACTGGATCTACTGAGTCTGGGCTGTCTGGTCCACCCACTGCCAGTAAGAACAAATACAGTGCACTATAATATCAAAATAAAAACAGTGCTATGCTTCCCATCTCCTCCCTCCACATCTTAAAACAGTCCAACACATTTCATACATGCATTCAGTTCAACATACTTCTAAGGAATTAGATTTTTAATTGAACTGGTTAAAAACAATTCAAGTTCTAGCCTTATATCATACTCACTTGATACATTATCATCATCATCCATATCATCATGGGGAGGTTGCTCTGGCATCATTACTCCACCTTCTGAGAGTGCAGGTGGGTCATCAAAAATACCACCATCATTATTACTGAGGAGTTTGTCATCTGAAACGACCATATGAAAACATCATCACTTTTGCCTCCACAAATTCACAAAGTACAAACAAGTTTATAATGAAGTATAGACAAATTTAGGAGAACATAGATAAAAACAGTGCAGAAGTTAGAGAAATCTACACCTTTGATGCTGATGTGAAAGCCATCACAAGGCACCATCCAAGGCAAACTTCAGCTCCAACTCACAACTTAGAGATAAACCTTATTACAAGATACTTGCCGCATACTTGCGCCTTGCTACATTTCTTAGTACTTCAAGCAGAAGCATTTAATATAACTTGTAACATATTAATGAAACCACTGGGAGAAGTCAAAAAGTTGTACATTGTTTTTTCTCTAAGGAATGTTTTATGCTTTACTGAATGGGAAAGCTCTGGATGACTCCATTTTACTTCCTTTTAAAATCACAGTTCACCTGGAATGTATTGTCTGTGCTGCTACAGCACTCATAAAGCAGAACTGTACTGCTGAAAGCACAACTTAAGAGTATCAAAGTAAAGTAAACAACCTCCTCACCCTCCTTCCCAAGAAAATATTAAGGTACAACATAAGATAGAGGAAAAATATTTTAATTTCTCAAACATACCTAATATTCCACCATCATTTCCTTCTCCAAAATTATCATCTTTGTACTGGTCTTCATACTCCAGGTGATTAGCTTTCTCATTAAGGTGACTGGTGCTCTGTTCAGGTTCCAGTAGAAGATTGGAAGCACTGGTGCTCACTAGCATGTCATCTTCAAATGCACTACCTTCTCTCATCATCTCACGATCATCCATCCCAAAGTCACCTGCAAGAATATGATTTCACAGCTGTAAACGCAGAAGAAGCAGTATCCAAGGGACCTAGCTAACCCATCAAGAAAAGTTCACTTGTAGGACCAAACCTTTCCATCATTTTAATCCTGTAATTTTTCATAAAGTGCAAAATATATATTGAAACAAACATTTTCAGAGTTAACAGGCAAAATAGGAGAAACTGTAGAATCATTTGAGTTGGAAGGACCTTTAAAGGCCATCTAGTCCATCTGCCCTGCAACGAACAGGGACACCTACAGCTAAAGCAGGGTGCTCAGAGCACTGTCCAACCTGCCCTTCAGTGTCACCAGGGATGGGGCATCCTCACTATCTCTTAGCAACCTGCTCCAGTGCTTCACTACCCTTATTTTATAAAACTTTTTCTTCTATCCAATTTAAGTCTTCTAGTCTGAAACCATTTCCCCTTGTCTTATCACACCAGATCCTGCCTTCTTCCTCACAGCACGCCCTTCTAGACACTGAAAGGTTGCTATAAGGTTTCCCTGAAGCTTTCTCTCCTCCAGGCTGAACAGCCCCAGATCTCTTAGCCTGTCTTCATAGCAGAGATGTTTTATCACTTGAATCATTTTTGTGGCCCTAAATAATGCTCATCAATACTAACAGCAAAAATACCTTTCAAGCAATTGCAAGAAAAAATATCTCCACTTTAAACCTTCTTGAAACAGATTTTAGCGGGATCTTATAATCAAAGACTACTCAAAAAGTTATATCCTATGTCTTGAGACTGAGCTGCACGTACAGTTACCAAACTGGTACCAAAGAAACAAAGCTCAGACTACACTTTCAGTAAGATTTTTAAACTATAGATATTACTACACTTCCACTATCCAAAGGTAAATACTCTCCAAATATTTTAAGGTTTTGATACAAGTCTTAGAACACCATCCTTGAGCAGATACTGAAAGGAGCATCAGCAAACCTGTCACCAGCAACTGCTAGCATTTTTTTGACTGAAAACATGCCTAGAATTCAAGCGACAATTGACTTCTTCATATCATATTAAAATTGATGTAGTATTTCACTAACTAATGTGACAGAACATTCTTCAGCTTTAGGTAAGCAGCTAGAAGCATGCTGAGTAACCGAGGGCAGACTTTCTGGAAAAACCCAAAACTAAACAAATGGAAACACATCCTGTTTGACCTAATTTGTTTTTGTACTTACTAGTAGGAATTCTGTAGTAATTGCAAGACTATAACTTCACAGTTATCAAAATTAGTTTATGAACAACATAATACATAAGATTTTACCAAAGTCATTATCCTGGAGGATACTGATGTTGCCTACTTCTTCTCTCATTGTAATTTCTTCCACTCTACTCTGGTTCAAACTGAACTGCTGGGCCACATCAATATCACTTAAACAAACAGAAGGCAATTATTAACATCTCCATTAAAAAATAAACAGATAAATCCTTACATAAACATGAAATTCCTAAACAGTTCACTACACACTTAAATCAATGAAAAAGTGGATAACAAACACAGAATAGAATGTCCTACTTGAAATGCTGAGACTATTAAAACCTCTAACTCAAGTTGTGTCATCTTCTGGAAAACCTATCAGTACCTCTCTTTCAGCCTTGTTATGCAGGACCACTCATTTTAAGGCCAATTTAATAACTAAAAACAGCACTGCCCTCCTTCAACTCTGAGAGCTATTAATATAGTTATATAAAAAAATGTATCTAATAAATGTATTAAGTTTATATTTAGCTGTGTGTGAAGGCACTTCTCTTAGAAAAGCTTTTTTTTTCCAATTGAAATTTAGTGTATAATCCATATTGAGTACAAACCAAATGGATCTTTTTAAGCAAGCCACATCCCATAAGTTCCATTACAAATAATACACAAAACAGTAGCCCCGGTAATCCCCCTATTTCTTACAGCTAAGAAGTCTACAAGCTGTATACTTGCTATGTTTACAGATTAAGAAAAGCATCAACTTACTCTAGATCAGGAAGTGGTTGGTCAAAATCATGAAACTCCTCGGGTAAGGTAATAGCATTGTAAGCAGCCTCTCTGTTTTCCTCAGGCAAATCGACAACACCTGCAGAGAAAAACACTCAGGCATCAGTTCCCATTCCTTACAAGGACAGCATTTTTCCCTGTGCTTTCACTGAAGCTGCTCCTTAAAAAACTTATTGTCTTTCAATTTTTGAGTTGAAACCATGCTAAACACCTATGAAGAAATCTTAGATAATGTTAGTACTGAGATCCAGGCTAACAACAAAACACCTACTTATCAAGCTGTCATTCTGAACTGTATAACCCTGCAAGAACTGCAAGCTTTGGGTCACTAAATGTTTGTGTAGCATAGTGCTGAGCCATGCAGCTGATGCAGGCATTCTATGTCATCACAATATTACACAGGTATCTGTTAAGGCGGGGACCTGATAGGAAATATTTGATCATGATGCTCCAGATGAGATACATAGTTCTATGTTTTGGTTTGTGCTAAGCAGTGACAACACAATAACTACTCTGCTTCTGTCATGTAGTCAATTCAATTAACTTATGAAATCCCAGCACAGTGCTTAGACCACCCACACAAATGTTCTACTTCTGCACTGAAAATAGCTAGATTATCTAAACCACATCGATGTTTGGTTGTCGTCTTTTTTAATCCTCCTGAGATACTTTATCTGCTATTCAATGGGCATCAACACAGAAAAACAGAACCAGCAGTAAGTAGTAACCTAATACTATGTAGAGCCAGTAGTAACATTGCCCCTGTTTAATTCAAAAGCTTAGAGGTCAGGACATCTGTAGGGGAAATGCAGATTCAATTCCTTCTGTAACCAGTGGGAGATCTGAGCTCCACGTTCTGCCTTCTGACCCACACAACACAGGCCATTCTGAGATACTGATACTTCAGAAACACTGCCAACTCTGTTCCCCTCCACAATGGATAATCAAAAAATCACCATCCAAAGTGTACCAGGAACAAGCACGACTCCACAGGTGTACTTGTCATAGTCCTTGGCTAGCAACTAAGAAACTTAGCCCTGCTTTCAGGGCAATTCAATATTTGTACCTGTTAGCTGATTAAAACATGTAAGCAATTCTCAGAGAAAGCAACAACACCACAATGGCTAAGCTGCAAAGTAAACTGAGAACAGAGACAAGTGCCTCAAATTGTTTCAAGTCAGCATGACACTTTTTGAGACTATTTTATCAATAGGAAAAGATTCTGTTCAGAATCCAATAAAAAAAATAATTCATCATACAACTCATTCACACAGCCAGCTTGAAGTAACACTAAGGAAAATAACTTATCCTGTAATTATTCTATACAACTTTAAGTAGTTATTCTATTACCAACAGGAAGTAGAACCTTTTATCACCTTAAAAAGGGTTATAAAGCTTTAGAAGCACTTGGACAAAGACAAGGTACCTGGACGAAAAGCCATCTTAATCTTAATGAAGGCCTCATTACAATCTGCAAGGAGGTATTTTGCTTTCCTGTGGTAGATTCTGACAACGCCTAATAAGAGATGTCCTGAAGTTCGAAGTGCCATCTTCACCTAAAAGAAGATTGTACAATCAGTGATTCAGGTATAGCCTTACCTCTTCCCTATGATTAAATTTGCCAGCTTTGTATGAGTTTTTCAGTAATATCAAATATTCCAAATAAAGATATAAATCAGTAGAAAACTCTAAACAAAGAATGAAAAGTTTACAGTTTCAGATGATACTCTGTATATTACTCTAGGATAAGTTAGAAAATGTAAGTAAATTGTAAATTGGTGAGAATCTCACTTAAGGAATTTCCAAATGTTGAAAAAAAAAGACATCAAGACAAAACCCATTTCACCATATCCTTTTCTGACACCTTTGTCACTTCAGTTGTGAAAACTAAATAAATGATCAAATTTTGGACAGCCAGAAATTACAATGCGATTAAGGCTGAGGTGTGGTTAAAGACAGTGCTGCGCTACCTCTCCATCATCTGTCCTCCACTTACAAAGTGGAACAACAGTGAAAGACAAAAGATGCTCATAAACAAACACTGTCATATTAAAGTTAGCTTAAATTGCTCTCCTCAACTTGAACGTTTTGTTGTGTAATTGAGTACTTCATGCACTGAAGGAGTCATAAGAAATCTCCAGAGGATTCTTCCTAAACGTTTTAGTCTGAAAGCACAGGTGACTTGTGTTGAAGAAAGATTAAACCTTAGATGTCTACCTTCAAACTTTATGAATACAAAACTGCATACATTAACTTACAGAACAGCAACTGATGAAAGTCTTAAACTAAGTTAAACACATGAAAGAGTGCCCAGCAGTTTCTCTTTTTTCTGAAAGGAGCTCTCAACTGAGTCCACAAAAATTATCCTCTCCAGATCCTTCCAGGGCTGGCACTGAAAGAAATGACTTTGTACTAGAACAGTAAGCATCTCTATAATTGTATTATAGGTATCTTTGCTTCATAATGGCAGCTGCTCAAAAATCCAGATTAGCACCATTGTGACACTGTTCTGTTTGATTCAATCGAAAGGAAAGAAAAATATATTTTCATTCTTCTTTAAATAGGGACTTTCTTACTCTTTAGGGACAGAATTTATAACCAAATCAGAGCACCAGTACTTGAACGGGTATTTTCACTTTTTATGAGGAGAAAAAGACATTAAGAACACAAGTTCCTCAAAATTCCCCCATTTCACAGTAACTGTACAGCTGTTACATTCTTCCAATTTTGTCCGTTTTCTTTCCATGAACAAGCAAAAAGCCAAAAGGTTCAAAAGTAAAGCTCTTACATTACCCTGTAATATTGTTATTGAATGAAGCAATCTTCACAAGAACAGTAACATTACAAGCTCCTCTAAGTCTTCACTTCTTTTTGCTGGTGATAAAAAGTTTGTTTTGTACTTTGGTCACAAGCATAAACAAGATCTCAAATATAATTTCTGCAGCTTCCAGTAACAACAACTCCAAAAGCACATCAAAGGCCTTTAAAAGATAGCCTGAACTTGTGTGCAAAGTTTTCTCTTTTACAAAGATCTGCTTCTAAATGATGCACAACATATCAAGATACAAGTTCTCCATTTATGCAAAATAAAACATTTTCTAACTAAACTGCATGATACTCTAGTACTAGAAAACAGACAAGAAAGTCATCTTTAGAATCATTCAAAAGAGTACTTCACATCTGAAAAGGCCTTTTCATGGTTTAGAACAGCAATTCTAAGCAACCCAAATAGTAACTACCACCTGCACAATTTCTTTTCAGTACAAGATAACATTACATCAGTGTAAAACAGATACCTTTGGTGAAATGATACTCTCCACGCTGCTCTCTAGATTACATTCAAAAACATGGGCTTTGGTTAGCTTCTTATCCCAGTGGGCCGCCAGCCATATTTTGGCCAGCGGCCCACGCTTGCTCAGGACAAAGTGGGCATAGAACATGGTCCCAGATGTCTAAATCGAAGAGCAGACCTATAAAGAGAAAGGCAAATTGAGAGAAAGAAAGAATTCTTGATGAGTAACATCCTCACAAATATACTCCTTATGTTTGCTTTTCATTCATTAAGATCAAACCATTTGTATAAAACACTTACAGGTGTCAGTTGTGTAATACATAAATTTTGCGCAATGAAAACACGAAGCAGGAAGAACAGTGATCAACCAATGCTCCTCCCACAGACTAAAACCATTCACATAAATTTAAAATGTTTACCATACAAGCAAAAAAATCCTTGAATACATTTAACAAAGTTTATGACAGTACCAAACTGTCAGAACGAAAACAGACTTGTACCAGTTTTCTTAACCACAGTGGTCTTCTACCTCTTCCATTTCTTCCTAGTCTAGCTTTCTCAGTAGCTCCTTCTATACTATATAGTGTTTTAGCAAAACACAGGGCATTCTAAAATAGCGGTCAACTCTGCAGACTGCTCCATGTTTTCTTAAAACAGGAAGTACAACTCTCTACTTCTGAACAGGCTGCTATCCATCTCAGAATCCTCTTAGTAATATTTCATATTTTTACACAAGTGATGAGCAAACTAACTGCATCATTCCAAACTTCCTGAAGGTTTCACTTTCTTATTCCTTCCCCACCAGAAAGTAAGACTTCCTCTTACCTAGCAGCTACCTGTTTTCTGCTTATCTAATAAATACCTCCTTACTGCTGATAAAGACGCCAGCATATAAAGCCATGAGGAAACAGACACGATGAGGTCTTGTGACATAAAGCTGCTAATATCTGCAAAAGGTAAGCATCTGATTGAGTTTAACTACAAGCTAGAGGTAACTTTGCTTTGAAGAGGTAGAAGATTATCCACATACAGCTTCTTTTCCAGCACTACCCATACTGGGCAGGGGGGGGAAGAAATGGAAAAATGGGAGAAGAGCATCAAGCACAACTGAGGCTTTTGAGCACCAACACTGCAGTAAGCAGGGGCAGTTTTGCTTGGGCGACACAAGGAGCATCAATTTCTAACCAGTAAAAACACATTTTCCAAACATGTACCAACACAAATTACAAGCAAACAAGGATCACAGTGAAACACAAAGCCTTGGTAAACACAATAGCCAGAGAGAGATTCTCACCAAGACAACAGTTAGGTGATTGCAATCAGCTTGCAGGTAAAAGAAACAGGTTTCACAGCAGCTATAGCAGAGTTGTTGGTATTTATGGTGTAAGCTCATAAAAAGCACTTGGCTCAGTGGAAACAAGACCAACCTCTACATACCCAGGTAATAAATGAAAAACTGCATATCTAGGAATAAATTCCTGAAAGTAAATGTCAACCATTTGAGATCTGAATTTCTGCTGCATTAAATAGAGAACGGAAACACTTCTGTTGTCCAAACAATTATCAAACTTATCTGCTTGCTAAACAGGCTAGCCACCAGTTCTGTCCATAGCCAAGAACAGACTTGGAGATGTAAAGAGAATAAAGGCCATGTTCAGCTTGAGCTAACATAGTATATAGTGAGCGTTACAATTTCTGTTATGACTTCAGAAGACAGGTGTCAGTCATAACAGTTGCAAACTAACAAAAGTCAGAGTTTTTGTGTGTTGAGACTGTGGATTTAAGAACAGCACTGTGCCAAGCTGGAAATGAGCAAGTTTTTTTCTAGGAAGGAAAACAAAATCACTTTGGAAGCATCCTTGGTCAATAAGAGCTTTCTTTCCCTCTTCCTCCTATGGCTTTTGGAAAACTTCATGCTGCCCCATAGGCCACTGGGCAATCCAGTCCCTCACACAGTTTCAAATGTCTCGTAATACTTTTCGGCACTAAAAGCCAGGCTGGATGTGGCTCTGGGCAGCCTGGTTTGGTGGTTGGCAACCCTGCACATAGCAGGGGGGGTTGAAACTAGATGATCAGTGAGGTCCTTTTCAACCCAGGCTATTCTACAACTCTATGATGCTATGATTTTGAATACAGAGACATAACTTCGTAGCACAGCATTTTAGTAACTGGGGTTGCACTGCCCTGAGCAACAGGCCTGTAAGTTACCCACAGATTTGAGGAGGAAGAGAAGAGGAAAGCGAACACACACTTGACAAAACTTTCCAACAGTTGGAGAAGACTGTACATTGCTTCACAGAGTTCGGTATAATTGTTCGCCAATACATTACAATCATTAAAATATGTAACATGAGCGTGACAGAACTTCAAACATACCATTAACTGTAAGCCTGAAATGTACTGAACATTTCCTGTCAAACATAGAACATACTTTTAGGACTAATGAGAAGAAGCAACTTATCACTGCTGTCCAGGATTTGAAGTGATAATGCAAGCAGAACACAAATGATTAAGACCTGGAGAGGAAGCAAGTTGCCCCTACAAACGAGGAGGCCAGTTATACCACAAAGATGAGGGGTATTTGATTTAACTTTTTGTATCAGAAATTACTAACAACCTCTGTCTTTCAAAGAATTAACAGCCCAAGTCAAAGTACTCCCCCATAAGGGGACTTAATATACGGGAATGGGCTTTAAAACATATGCTCTATTAGTCATTAAAACAAAGAACAGAGGCTGAAAACAATTACACAACAAAAGCCAATCTGCTTGCACTGCTTCTTAGGTCTGACTCCTCTCAGTACCAGAACTATGGCTCAAACCTAAAGCTCACTCATCTTGCAGGCAGGAAGAATAAACTGCAAGTGTATGGTACTTAGAAACTTCAGAAGCACGAATGAATCCAACATAACTTCTGACAGAGGCTGTTTCTTTTCAGCCATTATCGAAGCCTCACCACAGCAAAACACATAAAGAGAAACCACGAGCATCAGAGTACAAATCATTTAAAGCACTTTAAAATGAGCTACTGCCAACAAATAATACTTGTGCTCAAAGCAGCACTATCTTCCCATGTCACAGTAAGGAGTCTCTGCCACTTGGAAATTCCAGCCGACCTGCTGTATTGTAATACCTTTGCTTCTATCAGCTGCAAAAACGTGCCTTTGCATGTCTTAGCTGCAGCAGTTGAACTGTCATTGTTTAGAGCACCAGCACAAGAGCTTAAAGCAGTCCCCAAGGGCTGCTCTTACTTTCTTGAAATATTTTTTCCTTTCTTTTCAGATAATTATTTTCCTTATTTTATTGTTTGACCTTTAATTACACAGGGCAGCATATCAATGCAGTGGCATAGAAGGAGGAAGATTTTCTGGTGTAATTTAAGGTTGGGATCAATGTTCAAGGCACTAGAAGGTTTTCTGGAGAGACAGCGTTCAGGTAGACACACAGAACATCTGTCTTTGGGTGCAAAAGCAACAGATAGGAAGCCTCAAAAGAAAAAGGGTACCTGACGGCTCTGAAGAAGACTATAAGGTAAAAAGTCATTGTCAACTTTTGAAATTGACTAGTTACGGAACACGACCTCAAAACTCATCCTAAGAACTTACAGCAGTTCAAGAAAGACAGGAAAATGAACAAGGTAAAAATAGTACGTATTCACACAAGACCAGCTGGGATCAAATCCCAACCCTGCCCAATTGTGCTTTTAAGAAAGCTTAAACTTGATTTTAATTCACTTTGAATCTGCTTCAATGAGCTGTTACGTTACTGTCAATGTCACTGCCTTCAAGTTCCTCTGCCCAAACCTCACTCAACAATCCCATCATTTTTTAATATTTTTCTTTCTGCAGAAGTACTGAAGCCTACAATTTTATATACAAAATAACTGAATATGAAAAGTGATACTAATACAATTCAGACAGTTCATTTTCCTATTTAATGTATCCTCTCAAAAAAGCAACAGGAAAACTGGGCAGTCAGTACTTGTGAAACTTCATCCTAACTATGAATTCAAACTTATGAAGTCACAGAATGAATCACAGAATGGCCTGGGTTGGAAAGGACCATAACAATCACCTAGTTTTAACTCCCCTGCTATGGGCAGGGTCGCCAACCACCAGACCAGGCTGCCCAGAGCCACATCCAGCCTGGCCTTGAATGCCTCCAGGGATGGGGCACCCACAACCTCCTTGGGCAACCTGTTCAGTGCTTCACCACCCTCTGTGTGAAAAACTTCCTTCTGATATCTAACCTAAACCTTCCCTGTCTCAGTTTAAGACCATTCCCCCTTGTCCTATCACCATCCACCCTCATAAATAGATGTTCCCCCTCCTGTTCATACACTCCCTTCAAGTACTGGAAGGCCACAATGAGGTCTCCCCAGAGCCTTCTCTTCTCCAAGCTAAACAATCCCAGTTCCCAACCTTTCCTCCTAGGAGAGGTGCTCCATCCCTCAGATCATCTTAGTGCCCTCGTCTGGACCCGCTCCAAGAGCTCCACGTCCTTCCTGCACAGGGGGCCCCAGGCCTGGACGCAGTACTGCAGATGGGGCCTCACAAGAGCTGAGTAGAGGGGGGCAATCACCTCTCTCTCCCTGCTGGGCACCCCTTTTTTAAGACTTAGAATTCTTCTGCACGTTGAAACAATAGGTATATAAACTCTGAAAAACACTCAGAGTCAAGCACCATCTTTCAACACATGCAGAAAGAAGTGTAATAAAATAACAGTTGACAGTTTATTGTCTTAAAAAAAAGACTTTATGAAGATGAGAATTTCTCCACTCTACCCCATTAAATCCACTTTTCTGCTACCCTACGAGGCCATGTTTACATAAGTAAGTTCACAGGTTGAGTCTTGTTTCATCGCCTACTTCTGTGCCTGTCAAGGCTATTCTAGAAACAAAGTGAACCACTGATCAGCAGACACCTTCCATATTACAGTTCAAAAATCATCCATTCATTATAATTCATTTGCCATTGTGCTATTGTTCTACTTCCAATTAACATATTCTCTCCTTTTTTTTCCCCTTACGTTTTTTTCCTACACTGCTTATGTTTCTTTGAGCCACGCCAATCCCAGCCTTGTTCATGTGCCGCAGCTGGAGCTGCCTACAACTGCCAAGTCCAGAAGGTCTCAGTCCTGTAGTTGTCTATTTGATTCTTTTTTATGTCACAGCCCTCCAACATACAGTCCTTACTTGCCTACATCTTCCCTGCAACCATTTACACCATCTCACCAGCAAGTTCCATTTGCACACTGAACACCTGATGGCACTGAAAAAAGCTGACCAGAGAATCAGTCTTTACAAACTCTGCTTGGAACTAGAATGAATGGAGCTGGGATTGCTCGAGAACAGGAGGCTCAGGGGCAACCTTGTCACTCTCCACAACTACCAGAAAGGAGGCTGTGATGATGTGGGAATCGGCCTCTTCTCCCAGCTAACAGTTGTAAGAGGAAATAGAAACCTGAGGCCTCAGGTCACACCAAGGGAGATTCAGGTTGGATGTTAAGAAATACTTCTCCAAGAGTAGCCAGACACTGGCACAGGCCTCCCAGGGAGGTGGTGGAGTCATTGCCCTGGAGGTGTTCAACAAACATTTAAGATGCTGTACTGAAAGCCTCGGTTTAGTGGGCAATATTGGTGGTAGGTGAATGGCTGGACTGGATGGTCTGGGAGGTCTTCTCCAACCTGGGTGATTCTACAATTCTAACTCCTTAGGGCTCAGTGCTCTTAGCATTATTTCATCTCATTCCTTCGATAACCTTTACAGTTCTGTTGTTAACTCACATTTTTCTATATTTAGTACATTTCATTGTGCCACCTTCAGCTTTATGGAAGTTCAATGACAAGTCGCTTTCTTATATCCACAAAATCAATTATTCAGAAGATGAAATTGAACTAGTCCAACCTGACATACTTTTGTTACACACATAACAGCATTTTCAATTTGTCTCCAGGTTTTGCCTTTTTCCATCACCTTACATTCCAACCTGCTATGCCAAAGGTTGTACTATTAGGTTTGCAGCTGCTCAAAACACACCTCTTGTTACATAGGAAATATTCTCCAGTTACAATATATTACATACCAACATTATCAAACTTCCAGAACCAGCATCCACTAACACCATCTAATTCAAACAGCTGATCTTTCAGAATCCTCACTGTCTGAGCTTACCAATCCTTAGGAATGGTTTTCCTTCATCTGTCCCAGCCACAGCCTCTATTTTACTTACAGGTATCTTGTCCTGCCACCTAGATTCAGCATGTCCATTTACACAGTGGAAAAGATTATTTTTAGGTCCTACCTCAACTACCCCAAACCATACAGTGAAATTGCAGCTCCAAGTCGAAAGATTAATGATCCAGTTGCAGCAAACAAATATTAACACACTCCTTAAACGTATCTTAGTTGATAAAAACAACAGACTTTATCAATCTTTTATTTTTTCCCCAGCAGATCACCCAGAAGTCTGACTGTAAGAAAACTTGATTCTTAACATTCTGCCTCACAGTTAAACTCATGCATCAACTGAGCAACTACTTTCACTTCTAGGGGATAGACCATCATATCTGAAGTAGAGTAGCAGCAACCCGGATGGTCAGACAACAGTAATTTGGGTGGCAATTGCAGACTACTGTGGGTCTCACAAACTTCTTGCTCCTCCTTTTTTTTCCCCCTCAGTTTCCTCCGTATGTAAATATTTTAGGTCAGCGTGTGTGGCGTTTCCAAGTTCCACAAAATATCAGACACGCAAAATGAGCCCTTATAAGCCGAGCCTGATCCTAATGCTCTGACGCTTCCCCATTTCTCACACCCCTAGTTTTACGGAGGATGAGGTTAACAGGAGTATTAAGCGTGCTTAATGCACACATTCAGACAGCGGGGGCCTGCATGCCAACTTCTCTAAATCTACAGCATTTTCTCCCACGCACCAAAAGCCATTTCTACCCTCACAGTGCCGCTCCACCGAAGCACACGTACCCCCACCTCCTTTGTTACCGACACAAACACAGCACCCCGCTTTACGCTTAGCAGCAGCCTTCCACCGAAAACCACAGAAAGCCCTTAGAGCGCAGCAGCCCCGCGGACCCTCGTCCGCCGGAGCCCGGACTCCCGCGGCAGCCGTGCCCGCCCCAGCCCGCCCCGCCTCACGCCGCGCTCCCCGCGGGCCGTGCCCGTACGGCCACCAGGCCGCGGCGGCGGTGCGCCCGCGCCCGCGCCCGGCCCTAGCGCGGAGCCGCCGTCCTTCGGAGCGAGCGCGGCCGGCGCCGCTCCTTACCCGTGTCCGGGGCGGGGGGGAGACTGGCGCGGCGGCTGGCCGGGCCGGGCTGGGTACCCGCTGCACTTCTCCGAGCCCAGCCGAGCCGCTCACTCAAACAAACAAGATGGCGGCCGCGGCCCTTCCTGCCGCCCAAACCCGCCGTTCAAATCGGCAGGATGTTTACTGTTAAACCGCCCCCCTGCGCCCGGCCGCGCCGCCGCCGCCACCGCGCCTGCGCGGCGCAACAGCCGCCGCCGGGCGAGCGCCCAGTAGGAACGGTAGAACTGCGCGTGCGCCCGGCCTTGCCGCTCCGTGCCGCCGGAAAGCGGCGGGCGGCGGGCGGAGGCTGGGGGGGGTGGATGATGAGAGGTCGGCTGAGGCGACGAAGCGCGCCTGCGCACTGCCTCGAGCTCCGCTGCGGAGCCTCGGCGGCCGCGGGGAGCGACAGGAGGCGGAAGTGGGGCGGGTTCAGTTGCCACTTAAACAGCCGGGCTAAGAGACGTCGGGTTTGTTCGCAGTCCCGGGCCCGTGTTGGGCGTCCCACCCTGGGCCTCCTTGCTGGGGCTGTCCTGGCTTCGCGTGACTTTCCCATCTCCCGTTGCCCAGCTAACACCAAAACCTCAATAGTGATGCTTACTTTTTAGTTAGCCTGTAAGAAATGGCTCTCACTGGAAGCACACGTTCCCTCGTTATGACCTACTTCCTTCAGAAGATGAGCACACCAACTTTTCTCCCTGAGCTTTGTAGCACGCTCGGGGTATCTGGGTATCTGGGGCACTGCAGGCATTGCTTCTGCGCTTTGCTGGCAGCTTTAGGAACACCTGCACAACCCATCG